>CAUYPK010017681.1:0-26612 GCA_963574355.1 Loris lydekkerianus | reverse complement strand
CTCCCACAGAACTTTCAGGTCATAAAAAGAGTTTATTCCAAGTGTGATGGGAAACCACTAGAAGGATGGAATGAAGGATTGATCAAACTTTATGTTGTTTAAAAATACCAGTCTAATATGTTCCTTTTGGAAAGATGTTTTGAGAACACTTAGAGATCTAAAAATAGACCTGCCATTTGATCCTACAATTCCTCTACTAGGTATATATCCAGAAGACCAAAAATCACATTATAACAAAGATATTTTCACCAGAATGTTTATTACAGTCCAATTCATAATTGCTAAGTCATGGAAGAAGTCCAAGTCCCCAATGACCCATGAATGGATTAATAAATTGTGGTATATGTACACCATGGAATATTATGCAGCCTTAAAGAAAGATGGAGACTTTACCTCTTTCATGTTTACATGGATGGAGCTGAACATATTCTTCTTAGCAAAGTATCTCAGGCATGGAAGAAAAAGTATCCAATGTACTCATCCCTACTATGAAACCAATTTATAGCTTTCTTATAGCCCAAGAAGGGGAAAGGAGAGAGGGAGGGAGAGGAGGGAAGGGCAGAGGATGGGTAGTGGGAGGATATTTGGTGGGACCACAACTATGGTGTATCTTACAATGGTACATGTGAAATTTACTAGATGTAGAATATAAATGTCTTAACACAGTAACTAAGAAAATGCCACGAAGGCTATGTTAACCAGTTTGATTAAAATATTTCAAATTGTATATAAAACCAACACATTGTACCCCATGATTGCATTAATGTACACAACTATGATTTAATAAAATAAATAAATAAGTAACCCCCCCCCAAAAAAAAATACCATTCTAGATGCTGCATTGATTAAGAAGTGAGTGGGAAGGGTACAGAGGGACATCAGGGAGGCCGGCTGGGAGGGTATTACAACAATCCAGGTGGAGACAAGAGGGTTCTTTGAGCTAGGAGGTGTTGGTGGAGATGGCAGGTGTGATCAGATTTGGGATATGTTTGGAAGATAGACTGTTCTGTGCTTGCTGATGTATTGGCTGTGGAGAGAGAGAGAAAGAGAAGAATGATAAAGAATGATTAGTAAGGTTTTATTTAATAAACTTAAAAATTTGGGAATAATTTTAGATTTACAGTTAATTACAGAGAACTTTGGGATAGCCTTTGCCCAGGTTGCCTTATGGGCGAAGTCCTAGAGTTCCGATGTTGCATGGTTAACATGCTGTTTGTCAAGATGGGGCAGATATGGAGAGAGGGAGATGTCTTCAACTCTGTTTCAGCCGTATTATTAAGTCATTTCATATCCAAGCGGAAACAGATGTCAAGTATGTTGGCTGGATATGTGGATCTGGAGCTCAGGAGACAGCCAGGGTTGCATGTGCAGCTGTCGGCATTTAGATAGGCATTTTATATCATAAAACTCTCTAGTTCTGTCTATCTGATAGTTTCTAAAATGAAAAATTCATTTAAACATTGAGTGAGCTTAAGGGAGAAATGATTAATAATTTAGGTCATGCTTTTCTGTAAAGGGACTGTAGAAAATATTTTAGGCTTTGAGGCCCTGTGGTCTCTGTTGTAACTTCTCACCTCTGCTATTGTAGCGTGAAAGCCACACCACATAATACATCTACAAACAGGCAAGACTGGATTATAACCCTCTTTACAAAAACTGAGCAGTCGACCAGATTTGGCTCATGAGCTATAATTTGCCAACTTCTGGACCCTCCAATGATGAGAGGTTGGGAAAATGAAATGGAGCCATAAAGGAGGCTGAGAGGGAAACCCTGGCAGTGTGATGCCCAGGAAGGCAAGTCAAAGAAAGGAAAAGATGTCAGATGCCAGAAGGATGAGGAATGAGGATTGTCCAGTGGATGTGACAACACGGAGGTCGCAGGAGACCTTACCCAGAGCATGGTGGTGGCCAAACCTGATTGAAGTTGGCAGAGGAGAGAACAGTAAAGAAGTAAGGATGGTGGTTCTAGTCAACTCTCTAGGTCCTTTTTGCTACAAAAGGGAACTGAGGAATGGAGGATTGTCTAGAGGGGCACGTGAGGTCAAGTTAGGGTTTGTGTGTCTAAGGTAGCAGCTCTGTTCTTCCTCTGCTGCGGTTGTGTCCTGTGTAAACATCTATGCTTATACCTTTCACATTGTCCTCCATTTAAAATCTGTGTCTCCTACTAGCAGAGTTTCTCAATCTTTGTACATTGATGTTTTGGGCCAGATAGTTCTTTGCTGGAAGGTGGAGGACTGGCTGTCCTGTGCCTTATAGGATGTTTGGCAACATCTCGGGCCTTTACCCACCAGGTTCTAGCAACACGCTTCTTCTTCGTGTCCTGAGAATGTCTCCCAAGAATGTCTCCAGACACTGCTCCATGTATCCTAGGGCACCATCGCTGCTAGTTCAGACAAGGGAGTTATGATGTGAACTTTTTTTTTTTTCAGGTTAACATGAGGATGCATGCTGTTGGCTTACCGTGTTATGCATACTGTTAGCTTACCGTGTTTGTATTTATAAGGTAAAGTTCACGTGATAGAAGAGCCTTCCACCCAGGGGGTGTGCCATATGCCCCAACATTGTACCTGTTAGGTGGGAACTTAATGAACCTCCTTCCCTTCTCCCTGCTTCTTGAATTTAATTGTGTTTTTTTCTCATGTGGGCCTACAGTTGTTAACTTTACTAGTTTCAACTTAGTATTGAGACATACAATGCTTGCTCTTCCATTCTTGTGATACTTAGAAGAATGTTCTCTACAGCCTTCCAGGCAAATACAAAAGATGCAATGTCTCCATTTTTTTTTTTTTTTTGTGGCTGAATAGTATTCTATGGTATCCATATACCATATTTTATTAATACATTTGTGGGTTGTTTCTACATCTTTGGTATTGTGAATTGAGCTGCTGAAAACATTTGAGTACAAATGAAATGTCCTTGTGGTAAAAAAAACTTTTTTCTTCTGGGTGGAGACCTAGTAATGGAACTGGGGGATCAAATGGAAGATCTACTTTTAGTTCTTTGAGGATTCTTCATACTTCTTTCCAAAAAGGCTGTATTAATTTGCAATCCCACCCTCTTTGCTCTTTAATACTATACCTTGTGTGTGTGTATAAGTATTTTATTGAGTGAATATAACCAATAAACAGGTTCCTTTACAAGGTGTGGTATTGAACCTATCAGTAAAATGAGCCCTTTTTGGATGAAGGACACACTAATAGCCCTGAGTTAAGCATTATGGAAACTATCCTTGAAATAAAAACATTTGCACCCCCTTAATATTTTGAAATACAAAAACCCAAAGTTCTATTTCGATCATCTGATGAGAAAACTATGTTATACTTGGGTAACCCAATGGGGTAAAAAGGGAGGTCTCCAGGGGAGGGTTTAGCAGACCTGAACTTTGCTGGGGCTGGGGATTTGTAATTGCGCTTGAGAGGATTGTGTGCTTGTTACCAAGGGAATGGCCACATCTGGCTGTCAATTCTTACACAGTTTCTGCACCATCCAGGTCTCTTGCCTTATGCATCTTTCATTTGTGTGGAGATGTTGCTGTTATGTAGCTTCTCTAAAAACAAGTGGACACCAGAGACTTATCTCAGACATGATGATTAAATGTGGATTCATTCTTCAGGTTTAGTGCTGCCTACAGACCCATGGAGGCAACCTCCTGACACCTGCGCTTCACCTCCTGCCAGAGATTCAGTGATGAGTGGTCTTTCAGAGTGGGAACACTAATATCAGTAATGAGTCTCAGTCTAATATCGTCACGCCAGAGAGTACTCTGTGGGGGGTCCTTAGTCCCACAGAGGCTAAGCTGTGGGTGTGAGTGGGTCTCAGTGGGAGCTTGCAGTGGCCAGGAATAGGCAAAGCACCTCCCTCTGTTGCAGACACACATGACATCCTCTCTCTGGAGGTTCTGTGAAGTGAGGATGAATGAATGGAGTGGATATGCTTCCCTGCACCCACCAGGTCCCTGTCTTCCTTTTACTCATGTCTCTACCTAGCACCAGGTTGCCGTATTTGTCGCTTGGTAAGAATGAGAACTTACTACCCTAAGGGAAGGAGCCGCAGGGTCCAAAGAATTGAATACTGCATGGATTTTATCTCATCAGTGTGTCTCCTACTTCAGACGTCTGCAAGCTATGGCCTGCTGCCTGTTTTGTAAATAAAGTTTTATGGGAACACAATCATACTCATTTGTGAATGAACTGTCTGTGGATGGCTTTGTGCCACAATAACAGAATTAAACTGCTGCCATGTAGAGACTATATGGCCTGCAAAGCCTAAAACAGTTACTGCCCTTCAGAGAAAACTATTGTGACCCTTGACCTACATTATTATTTAATCAATTTTTCTTTAAATCAACTCAGTTTTAGGGGCTGGGTGCAGTTGCTTATGCCTGTAATCCTAGCACTCTGAGAGGCTGAGACGGGTGGATTGCCTGAGCTCAGGAGTTTGAGACCAGCCTGAGCAAGAGCAGGACCCTGCCTCTACTAAAAGTAGAAGAACTTAGCTGGGTGTTGTGGTCCCAGCTATTCAGGAGAACGATCACTTGAGCCCACAAGTTTGAGGTTGCTGTGAGCTATGATGCCATAGCATTCTACCCAGGGTGACAGAGTGAGATTCTGTCTAAAAAAAAAAAAATTTGACTCAGTTTTAAAATAAATTTGTTATGGAAATTATCAAACGCAGAAGAATAGAGAGACTTGGTAATAAACCCTCATGTACTCTCATTCAGCTTCAACTCATGGTCAATCTTTAAAAAAAACCCCAGATTTATTGAAGTATAATTGTTCAATACATGTAATTTAATGAGTTTGGACATAAGCATACTCCTGTGAGATCATTACCATAATCAAGGTAATAGATATATTTTTCACCTCAAAATTTTCCTTACATTTCTTTTCTTTGTTATTCTTGTAAGAACATCTAACATGAGATCTCTCTTAACAAAATCTCTCTTAAAAAAGTGCACAATATGGCATCTTTTTTGTTGTTGTTTCAGATTAATTTGAGGTTATAAAGAATTAGGTTACAATGTTTGCATTTGTTAGGTGAGTCCCTGTTATATTTATGTCCCACTCCCAAGAGGTGTGCCATACACCCTAAATTGTGCCAAATAAGTGAGAGCACCTTGCCTCCCTCTTTCCTCTCCTCTCCCTGCTCTCCCATTTCCCCACTCCCCAGTTTGAATTAATTTGAGTTTTTCTCTTATGTGGGTGTGCGTAATATAGTATTGTTGAATATAGGCACATTTTGTCCAGCAGATCTTCACAACTTATCTTGCATACTGAAATATTATATCTATTGAACAACTCCCCATTTCCTTGTTCCACTCCAAAGCCTCTGAAAACCGCAATTCCATTCTTTACTTCTATGAGTTTGACTATTTTAGATATCTTATATAAGCAGAATCATGCGGTATTTGTCCTCTGTAACTGGCTTATTTCACTTAGCAGAATGTCCTCCAAGTTCATCCATGTTGCTGCAAATAGCAAGACTTCCTTTCTTTTTGAGGCTGAATAATTTTCCATTGTATGAATATACCACATTTTGTTTGCCCATTCATTCTATGGAAGGGGAGAAAATATTTGCAAACCCAGTATCTGATAAGGAGCTAATATCCAAAACATATGAGGAACTCTTACAACTCAGTAATGAAAAAATAACAACTCAATTAAAAAACAGGCAAAGGACTTGAATGGACAGTCCTCCAGAGAAGACATACAAATAGCAGATATTGAAAAGGTTCTCAGTGGCACGAATCATCAGGGAAATGCCAATCCAACCACCATAAGTGACTGTGAAATCACCTCACACCTGTTAGGATGGCTATTATCAAAATGACAAAAGACAACCATTGTTGGATGTGGAGAAATTGAAACTCTTGTGTACCTGCTGGGGAGAATGTAAAATGGTGCCACCACTATGGAAAGCAGAAATGGAGGCCCTCTAAAAAGTAAAACTAGAAATACCACATGATCTAACAATCCCACTTCTGGGCACATATCCAAAAGAATTGAAATGAGGATCTTGAAGAGATATGCACTCCCATGTTCACTGCAGCATTATTCACAGTAGCCAAGATATGGTCAATCTTGTTTATCTAACACTCTCTCCTCCCTAAGGCCTTACTAACCACTTCCTGATTATCTTAACGCATATCCTGGAGATTGTATCGTTTTTTAATAAAATTTCTGTAAGTATCTTAAAAGATAAGGATTCCATGTATTGAATATAAGCAAAATTTTAATATCACACTTAAAAAGTAATAATTCCCAGGCTGGATATGATGGCTCACATATGTAATCCTAGTAACTCTGGGAGCCTGAGGTGGGCATATTGCTTGAGGCCAGGAGTTGAGACCAGCCTGAGCAAGAACGAGACACTGTCTTTACTAAAAACGAAAAACTGAGGCAAGAGAATCACTTGAGCCCAAGTGTTCCAGGTAGCTGTGAGCTATAATGCCACAGGACTCACAGGACTCTAACTCAGGGCAACTGAGTTAGGACGCCTCAAAAAAAAGTAATAATTCCTTAATATCATCAACTATCCTTAAATAATTCAAGGTTTTTAAGCATAAATACCTACTTAAGCTTCATTCCAAGAAATAATTTGCTTGAAATTATGGTCTGTGTATGGGATTTATATTTTATTATACAGTAGAATAACTACTGAATTATTGAAATTTTGAACTCCTACAACTCAGTAATGTATACATGTATCTAAAATTATCTTACATACCATCAGTGTATCTCACTTTGGAATGCACCTTGTTGAAGAGGCCCTGAGTTGAAAGTTTTGCCCACTTTCTTTGGTTGGTAGGAAAGGTCTTCCTCTGTCTTTGTTTTCACAATGCTGACAGAATTAGTCAGTGCCTGGAGTGAACCCCAGGGACATGCAAACCAACCATGAAATCTGGAGGAACAACAGTTTCCTAGTCACCATCACCAGCTCAGCACAATTTACAATACAATTAAGACCGACAAATTATAATTGGATAAACAGAAAATAGAATTAAGGTAATCTATCCTAAGTGTACCAAATTCCTATAATGAGTTGCTTTCAGCAGTTGTGGAAACATATAATTACCAAACAAATTACATGTTATTTTTATCTAAGAAGCTAATTAAGTGTTCTGTGTAAATTATTATGTGGTGGCACAAGGATCTGAGTTGTATTAAGTACCTAATTGGAAAAGGAATGAGACCCGGGAATTTTACATGGGAATACCATTGAAAGACATCCCAGCAAGAGAGACTGACTCTGAGGCAGAAACTTGTGAGAAGCTGAATAAAGATGGGAAAAAGTTTGGGGGTCTATGGTCGGTTTAACTTGAGCCTGGGTGGTTGAGGTTAAGTCAGGACTCTGGCCTTTATGGAGGCCTAGGTCCTTTCTACTTACCTGTTTTTTTAAATTATTCCCCTTCCTCATGGTAAGCAGGGAGCTGTTTGTTCCAGCTGACTTTAACTGGGGGTTCTGTCTTCATTGTGGCCCTTACGTAACTTCCTTACTTTGTTCTGGTTTCCTTGCGACTCAGTCAATCTTCCAGTATCTCCTTGTGGATTCATACCCTTATGCAGTTTGGAATGCAAGGAAACAAGCATTTTGAGATATACACATCTTCTTTTCCATAACCCAGAACAGGGAGCCTGGAAGAATTTTGTCTTGAAACTTTGAGCTGGAACCTACCTCAAAAAACATTCCTGTTAGGTGTTATAGGAGAGACAGACACTTCTCCTAAGTTGAGGTAGGGGAGAAGAGAGTGGAATTGCTGTCTTCCCATCAGGTTAGACATAATGCCGTGGTAGGAGGCACTTTGAGCTGGAGTCATAAGATCAGGTTTCTTGTCCTCATCTGTTGGTAAGCTATGTGACCTTTGGCAAGGCATCACTCCTCTCTGAGCTTTGGCCTATTTACCTCATAGAGGCGCACCATAGTGTAAGTGAACATAGTCTATAAAGTCTAAATTTTAGTACAAAAACTTCTAGTATTACATTTACAACATCAGACAAGGTGTGTGTTGTAACTGCAAATATTGAGAATCATCTTCTAGTCTGGCTAAGTTTAGGTGTCATTGGAATTTGGTCTCTACTACTTTTCATGTTGGTTCTTCTCTGTACTGGCTTTATTTTCAGAGTATTATCTCCTCACCCCCACTCCCAATGTGGTAAGGTAGTGACTAGAAGCATGGCACCTTCATTCTATCAGTTTAGTGACTCAGGGGAAACAGAGTCTCCTTCCTGGTAGCTCAAAAAAATGCTCAGGGCTAACTCTGATTGGACCCCTCTGGATCATGTGCCCATAACTGAGCCAATCATCATGGGCAGGGGATGGAATACAGTGATTGGCCAAGCTGCCCATACCTATATACTTAGGGTTGGAGATGCTGGAGGTGCCCTCCTTGAGCTGTAGGTAGGGATAGTTGGTTCCCTAAAAGTGCCAGAAGAAAGAATATTTTCTGGACTATAATTCTCCCATGGGCTACCTATTTGAGTTATAATAAAAAAATCCATTAGACTGAGAGTCAGGGAAGACTTGGATTCTGGTCTTGACTCTGTCACTATCACCCTGCAGGAACCTGGGCCTATCACTTCCCTTTTGTGGAAATCCAGTTTTAAACTCTGTGAAATAGATCTGGACCCGAATCAGGAACTCTTTCTTATCCTCTTGCCTTTTGTCACCATGGTTTACTGTGTGTTTTGTCAACAAAGCAAAATACAGTAAGTACTAATCTATTTCATTTTAAAAGTGAATTATCAACATGTGATTGCCATTTAGAAATGGGAGGTCAACAGCGAGTAAAGGAACTGCAGTAATTATACTTAATTATGTATATTTCTGCCAAAGCAAAGAAATCTAACATTTCTTTAATCTTATCTGGGTTAGGTGGGACAGCCTGATTGTAGGACTGCTTGACTTAATGCCACGCCTTATGAAATATTTAACATAGCCGTGGATCCCTATTTCTCATCTACTGGATTCCTGGAATTAAAAATTGTCACTTGCAGATGTGTTTGTTTTTCTCATTTGGGAGCCCTAAAAAAATATTAGGACAGTTCAGTGAAAATTCTGGACCTGGAATTTACAGTGAAAAGTCAAAAGATTTTGAATAATAGGGCCAAATTCTCTTAGGGCAACATCTGATTTGTGCATTAAAAAGGTGGTTTCCTCCTTTAGCTGATGCATAATGCTCCATATTTGCCACAGTCCCCACTCTCCCTGTGATTCACACCTGGGAAGTTTCAATCATTTATGTTTCTACATTCTGGGGCATTTGAATTTGCCAATGCAAGAGTATAGCAAAAGGTGTAGTACTTCACAGGTTGTATTAGTTTCTTACGGCTGCTATAACAAATCACCACAAATTTAGTGGGTGAGGATAATGTAAATTGAGCATCTGAAAATTCTAGGGCAGGGGGTCAAAAATCTAAAATGGGTTAGCTGAGCTTCCTAGAGCTTCCTTTTGAGGGCTTTGCAGGAGAATCCATTTTGGGCCTTTTCCAATCTGTAGAGGCTGCCCACATTCCTTGGCTCATGGCCACACCACTGTGAACTCTGTTTTCAGAATCATATCTCCTTCTTAGACTCTGACGCTCCTTCTTCCCTCTTCTGGGTACACTTGTGATTTTCCATCCAGAAAATTCTAGTTGAGCTTCTCATCTCAAAATGGAAAGATCCATAATTTAATTATATTTTTAAAATCTATTTTGCCATAAAACATATCATTTTCACAGGTTTCAGGGTATTCTCAATACCTGTCTCACATGCAAAGTACATTCACCCCATTCTCAAAAGTTCCAACCTGTGATGGCATTAACTCAATGTCCAAATTTTTCATCTATTTCTCATAAAGTCCCAAATCCCATTATCTCAAGCACCTATATCAAGTACATATGAGATTTGGTATGTGACACAACCTGAGGCAAAGTTTCTCTCCCACCTGTAGACCTGTGAAACTAGATCTGTTCCTCCAGGTGAACCCTGACTCTTAAAGATTTTGGTGCCAGGGATGAGGTACCGATGTAACAGACAGCTTAACAGGTTGAAGTGGCCTTGGAATTGAGTATGTAGCAGAGGCTAGAAGAATTTGGAGACACATCAGAGAAAAATCCTAGATTTCCTTGAACAGACTGTTAGTGGAAATGTGAATGTTAACAATTTTGCTATTGAGGACTCAGAAAGAAAGTGTAGCAGAGAAAACATTTATCATTTGGGGGAATACCTAAATCTTCATGAACAGACTGCTGTTAGAAATACAGATGTTAAGGGCACTACCAGTGAGGGCTGCCCAAGATGGAAATAAGAAACACGTTGCTAAAAACCGTAGAAGAGGGAGTCCTTGGTATAATAGTCTCAGATAGCTGACTTGCGTGCTACGCTTATGCGGAAATCTTCCAGCTAAAAACGTAAGCTGAAATATCAACAGGAACTTCAAGGGTGAGATTCATTTGCAACTAGGTTCAAATAAAACCAACTCCTCTCCAAGAAAATCATAATGGGTGGCTCAGAATGGCCAGTTTGGGATGCAAGAGGCATTTGACTAATCACACTCAGTTGTGGCCCTGTCATCTGTAGGGTTAGACAAGGACTAAAGGTTAAAAATACTGATTAATAATTAATAAACTGCCTCATTAAAAAAGAAATCATTGCACTATTTTGCTTCACTCATTCTGGGTGACCTTTTCCTTCACATTTTTCTTCATAGTTGGATGAATTCATCAATCAGTGGAAATGTCTGGAAAGAATGAGTTCATTCCACCTTCACGACGATAATAATGATGATGATATTGATAGCAGCTACCATTTATTGGGTACTTACCTTGTACCAGGCAACTGCACCAAGCACTTTACGTACAGTATTTCACTAGATCATTACTATAAACTGAGACTTGGAGAAAAGAATTCAAGGGCCCAATAACTTGGTTGAGAAATGATCCCAGGAAATGCTGCTCAGGGAAAAGAGAAGGTAGATAAGGCAGTAAAAGAAAATAATAAATAATGAATTTTCAAGCAAGTTACTGGTTAGAGCTACTGAATCTTAAAATATCACTAAAGACACAAATTTTGTGGCACAAAATACCTATGTCATAGCCATCCTGCCTACAAGACAAGGGGCGGGAGAACATATCCACAAATGCTGTCCCTCACGTGCTTCCCTCACCTTCACCACCCTGATTCCACAGGCAGAAAAGACCCTGCAGGCCGAGTCCAAGGGGTCCCTGGTGAGCAGCCTTCTGAATGTAGAGGTCAGGACTGGGGGTATATGTGGAAGCTTCAGTGGCATGTGCTGCCAACTCTAATAAGGAGGTAGTAGTATTTTAGAAGAGAAAAGTGAGGCTCGGAGAAAATAAGGTTAACTCGTTTAAATGATGGGGCTGGATCTTTTTTTTTTTTTTTTTTGAGACAGTCTCACTCTCTCACCCTGGGTAGAGCATCATGGCATCACTGTAGCTCACAGGAACCTCAAACTCTTCAGCTTGAGCGATCCTCTTGCCTCAGCCTCCTGAGTAGCTGGGATGACAGGCATGTGCCGCTATGGATGGGCTGGATTAAATCCAGGCCATCTGACTCTAAAGTCACTTTCCCATCCATGATGCATGCAGTTCCTTTGTGTTCCTCCCTCTCCAGCTGAGTTCAGGCCGTACTGCCCATGCCTGGAGGCCTGTAGTGGCCTAATCACTTCCACTTGCCTGACTCCTCCTGCTACGACAGCCAGTTTCATCTCCCTCCATGGTCTTCTGATAGACGGCAAGATCAAGTTCAGACTCTTTATTCAGGGATTCCCATTCCTCCCCGAGCCGTGCCCATGGCCACCATTTGCCTTCTTGCCTACCCTTCCTCAATCCAGCTTAGATTTTCCCCTGAGCTGGTGTGTTTTCCCTTTATAACTGAGAACACCCTGGGAGAAGGTGTGGACACAGGGGCCTGCAGGATGAGAACTGGCAGCTGCTTAGCGCATCCATGACCCCCTCCCCATGACAGTTCTGGGGCCTCTTTAAAACTTGTCCTCCACCAGCCTTGGTGTTTAATATTGATCGCTCACCCACCACATGCGAGCTGATGGAGAGTGTGTTCAGGAGCCCCACTCCACCCTGCTTCATCAGCTCCTGACATGTCTCTCCGTTGTCTTGGCTCTTGAAATCTTGTAGAAGTGCCTTGACTTTTTTTTTTTTTAATGTGCTTTTTCTAACAAAGGCCCCAGCTGCAGACTTTCAGTAGCTGAAGTTCCATTTCATTTACCTCCCAAGCCTTCAGGGCACTGGCTTTAATATAGCTTTCGTGTCCCTCCCATTCCTCCTTCCCCAGACTTCTCAGGATGGCCAAGGGAAAGGAAGAGGCCCTGCCTGGCCCTGAGTCGCAGCTCCCCAGTCGCAGTGCCTGAGTTGACAGCGTCTGTGTTAGTGTAACCCATTCGACTCCCACAGCTGCTCACTTTCCCAGGGATCTGCCTGAGCCACGCTGTTCCTGAACTTCCCTGATGAAGAGATGACAGTGGGTGGCTGGAGATGGGAAGTGGGAAGAGAAGCAAGAAGGGGAGAGGGTGCCTGGGGTCACATCCTTGTTACTCAATATTGTTGGATCCTCAACATTCCATCATTTGATGTTTGGATGCAGGGAGGGGAGTTAAATATAGAATTCCTTCTTTTGGCATTTCAGAAGGTTTATATAATGTCCTGTTCCTTTTGACAGCAGGGAGAAAGCGAATAGGACAGCTTGGAAGATTGGTCTGTGTCCGGAGCTCCATTTAAAGTAAAGTCTACTCAGCATCCTGACCCATCTGCCTACTTAGGGGATGTTCTGTGAATCATGTTTGCAAAGACACAGGTGCCCTTTTGAGCCCAAGGATCTGCTCAGCTCGAAAATTCTATTATTTCTAAGGTTCTACAAGTAGCCTTCACAAGAGTGGGTGCTGAAAATAGATCAGCCATGTGGCATGCCCTGAATTTGCCTGGGTTACTGATTTGATTTGATTTTTCACCCAATGCTTCTCTGAACATGGCCTGGAAATTGAGCTTGCTTCGTCATTTGAACCCTGCTCTGGAGTCCTAGGGCCCAGCATTCAGACTCTGCCTCCATCATTTCCCAGCCATGTGATCTTGTACGAGACTCTGGGCTTTCCCCAGTCTCATTTTCTTACCTTTATGCATGTCCCCAGACCTACACCTTCGGCTGCCTTTCCTGTCTTAGTAAATGACCTCACTTTCTATTTAGCTATTCAGACTCCAAGTCTGGGAGTTATCTTAGATTTCTCTTTCCCTCTTAGCTGCTACGTACAAGCCACCAGCCAGTGCTGTTAGCTCTAGCTTTAAAACACATCCGTAAGATATTTTTTCACCTTCATGGAAACTCCTTATGAAATCCACCAGTGGTGACAGCAGCATCTTCCAAACTGGTCTCTGCTTCCAGCCTTGACCGCCTACAATCAGTGCATGACCTGGCTGCCCAAGAGATTCAAAAACTAACCTTGTTAATCTTCATTAAAATCTTCCTCCAGATTTTCCTTTTACCTGGAATAAAAATCAATTCCTTGCCATGGCCTTGAAGGCCCGCCATAATCTCCTACCTCTACTCAGACCAGAACCTTTCCTCTGATCCCTTGGTCCCTTTTTCTCCTTCCTAGAACATTCATGGCACCCACCTCAGGGCCTTTGCACTTGCTCTTCCTTCTGCCTGAGAATTTCTTCCCTTGGATCTTCCTATGATTGGCTTCTTCCTACCCTTCCAGTTTCATTTCAAACAGTCTGTCTGCCTGGGAGATCACTCCAGTTCCTGCAGCCGTCAACGCAGCCATTGTCACATTACGCAGATTCATTATCTTCTGTAGCCATCCTCTATCCAAACATTGCTTTGTTGATATTCTTATCTAATTTCTCCCATTAGAGTGTGTGTCCTTTGAGAGTGAGGAACTTATTTCTCTTGGTCATTCCTGTATCTTAAGAAGAGAGTCATGTACATAGTGCTTAATAAATATCTATCATATGATTGGATAAGGAGTGGCTTTGGGGATAAAATAAAAGTACACACACACACACACACACATGCACGCACTTACACTTGTTGAAGCAGCCGTGGTGAAGGAATGCTATTACCAGTACCAGGGAGCCAGACTTTCCACAGCCTACAGCTGCGTCAGGCCTCCCTTGATTATATTATGTTCCCAAGAAACTTCTCCTGCCTCTTGTTGAGTAAAAATTCTTTAACTTCTCAGCTACCTCATGGGCCTTTGCATCTGTTCTACATCTGTTTCTTAGCAGACTAGCTTGGCACATGGTGCTTTTTAGAGACATTTAGCATGTAAAGATATTTATAAAGGAGGAATTCTCTTCTATTTTTGCCCCATCATCTGTTGGAGAGTGGGGGAGCAGCACGTATGATCCGTTCTCTTGCCTGGGGGGTGTGCCTGTCTCCCTCTTCAGAGGCAGGGGCCGTAGGCATGTTCTACCTCCCAAGGCTAGTCTTGGTCAATGAGGTCCCACAATGGTGGTTTTGCCAGTCTCGATATTCCATATGTTGGCCTCTTCTTGATGGTTCACAGTTCCCAGGTGGGTTATTATCATATTCATAATGTCCTGTGGGCAGAGCTGTGAAGATGGCGGGGGTGGCACAGTTCAGAAGACCATCCTCATTTCTGACACTGAGTGTGAGCTAGAAGGTCCCCGAGGCTACCCTGGGATTTGATCATTTACTGGACACTTGCAGAACTCACTGAAAGCTGTGACACCCATGGTCATTTTTGTTACAGCTAAAAGATATAAATCAAAACCAGCCAAGGAAAGGGGCACGCATGGCAGAGGACATGAAAGTTTCAGATTCAAAGCTTCCAGTTGTTCTCTTCCCTGGGAGTCAGGGACAGCTCTACTTTTCTAGCAACACGGTAGGACAATAAGCATGCCAACCAGGGAAGCTCACGGAGCTGGGGCCCAGAGTCATTATGGGGGTCTGTGTTGGAGCACCCACATGGCTGGCCTCAGGTCCCAGGTCCGCTGAGGGCTGAGCTGACTCTGGGGGATTCCTGTACCCAGATTCGCACTGTTGGACTGTCTGGTGTGACCCAAGGCCTGCAGGAGAACAAGAATGCTCCTACCCAGGCCTGGCATTCCAGGGGCTTAGTGAGAAACCAAGGGCAAAACCCAGACTCCTTTTCTTGAGCAAGACGAATTCTTTACCTATATAAGAACTAAACCTGGTACTCTGAGTATGGATAACTTGCAGTTATTAGTGGGGCTAGCCCTTTTCTTAGTTCTAATATATGAAACGATCCATTCAGTCTACAAATGTATTTATTTATTTTTTTTTCCACAAATGTATTTAATATATTGATTATGAACTCTGTGCTTGGCTCTGTGCTAGTTGCTAGGGGTACAGAGATGAAAGGACATAGTTCATACTGTCAAAAGGCCAGAGAGACAGACAGATAAACAGACAGACATAATTATGCCATTATGGCGCTAGAAACGATAGTGAGCATTCTTGGTTTGGAGGGCTGTCTGTTCCAGCCTGGCTGCTGATGAAGCCTTCCCAGAGGTGGTGATAATTGGGCCACGGTGAGAAAGAGGATTGGATGTTGGGTGACCTGGGTGGAGGGTGAGGATAGGGAGGTGGTGTTTAGGTAGAAGAACGTCACGAGCAAAGGTGCAGGGGTGAGGAGCGTTGCATTTCCTCAGATGCTGCAGCCCCAGGGGTTTCATATTAAGTAGTCAGTAAACACCCCAAAGATTTCCCCATCATGTCCCAATGCAGGGGGTACAAGTATTGATTTGGGAACCAGGATGATGACATTCATGAGAGGGATTCTCGGCGCTTGTTGCCGTCAGTAAGCCTTTCATACAAAAGAGAAGGGAAGTGATGAAAGGGCTTGGGGGTGGGAAAGCAAGTGTGTACTTTGGTTTTTAGAGACCTAGGGCTTCTCCAGCCCATCAAGAAATGGCTCTTAGTTTATGGTGGCATCAGGACTTCAGAGTGTGACTCAAAATTTCCTCAGATCTGGTTACTGCCTCTATAGAGGCAGAAAAAGAGTCCATTGGAGCCGTAGGCCAAATAATGTGGCTTATAAAAGCAAGAGTGTTTCTGAGACATTTCAGACACATGAACAGGTGACTCATGGACATTCTAGAAACTGCATTTCAAAGACAGAAAGTATTTTTGGCAGAATCAGATAGATGGCTGTTTTGTGGTCCTTTTAGAGAGTTTAAGAAACACCGTAGAAAACATCAAGGGAAACCAACAAATTGTAGGGACAAAAGTTGGTGATACTTGCCAAGAGCTTACCATCTTTAATGCACAAAGATGACTTACAAATTAAGAAAAAGAAAAACCAGTCTCAAAGAAAAATGGAAAATGAACACATGCTTGAGAGACTAAAGACTGAAAGGTTAGCAAACGCCTGAGATCATGTTAATGCAGAATAGTCATAGGAGATAATGAAGCCAACCAGCTGCAACCAAAATGTCGTTTCCAAGCCTTTGTATTATGTTTATAATTAAGAGAAAGCAAACTGAGAAGTAAATAAGCAACTTAGTGCACTGGGAAGGCCTCGTCTCTGAAGCCTCCTTTCTTCATTTTGGCGGAAGCCGGGGGTGGGGAGGGAGGTCTAGGGCTCTTTCCCCTCCATGTCCCCATTTTGTTTTCCTCCCCCTGGCCCCCGGCTTCCCTGCAGGTGCGAATGTGTCAGACCTACTTCTGTTCTGAGTGGGAGAGAACTGGCTGTACTCTAGGGAGCAGAATTGGGGAAAGACTGGCCCTGGGGTGTGCCCCACCAGCTCTCTCTCCCTGCAGGATGCCTCTCCTTTCCTGGGATACCCTAAATATCACCGTGTGGGCCAGGCAGTCTGCTTCGCCTTGGCCACCCAGCCTTGGGTAGGCTTGGGGCTTGCTTAGCAAAACAGTCAGGGACCAGGAGACTCAGGGCGGTTTGCTTCTTTTTGGCTGCGAGTAGTGTGGGGATTATGCCTTAGCTCCCTCACTTTGCATTTAGCCTTCAAACTTACTAGAGGAAAATCTCTGCTGCTCCCTGTCTTGACTTAGATTTGTATAATTGAAGGAGGCTGCCTGTGGGAAATTTATGGAGGGATTTACTTATTCCTTGGGAGCACTGAGCTCATGATGGGGGAAGAGGTTGCTTAGTAGTGATTACTTATTTTCACTGCCCACTTGGAGTTGGGCTGTCCAGCACCCCCTGGGACTTTCAGGTAAATCCAAATGTTCTTTGCTTTCCCTGGTCCTTCAACAATTTATGAAAAAAACTTAAAGAAATTCCGTACTGGGGTGATGTCCACAGACACAAAGACCATCCATTTCCAGTTGGAAGCACAGACCCTAACTGGTCAAGTTCTGACTGCTTAGTCTCAGGCCACGGTGAGGTTTGATTCCTGCACTGTGCAGTTATTGGGTCTGTAGGACAGAGGCATTTAAGACCCTTCTGCAGCACCCTCACTGTGGCCTACGAGGCCCTGCATGACTTGGTCTCCACTTTCTCTTTTTGGCTTTGTTTCCTGCCATTTTCCTCCTTGCTCCTTCCAACCCCAGGGCCCTTGCACCCATCATTCCACACGTCTGAACACACGTCCCTCTTTTCGGCCCTTGGTTGACTCCTTCCTGTCTTCAAGACTCGGCTCAGGTATAATTTCAGTAGGGGGACTTCCTGACAACTCCTCTAACCCTTTCCATAGGAGCCCTCCCTGGGTTAGCTGTACCACAACTTTAAATTAATCTGTTCCTTTATGTGGTTCCATCTCTTCCACAAAATGGGAACTACTTCGGGGTGGGGCCTCTGTCTTGAACGTCCAGGAGAGCAGCTGACAAGTGGGTCAACTTAAAAATACCATGAATGAATGAATGAATAGCTCTTTAAGAAGGCAATTGTGATTGTATCTTTCCTGCCATTTCTCAGCTCAGCCTCTTCTGGACCACAGAGAAAAACCTCTCACATCCCATAATCTCAGAAACCTTGAGTGTACCTGAGGTCATGGAAAAGCTCTCCAGCAGAGCACCGAATGGTGCTACTCAGGCGGGCAGGTTGCCTCTGCCTATCAGGGATGAATAAAGAGTTATCAAGGCGAAGTGGCCGGTTACGCTGGTTTCCCCTCCTGGTTGTTGTTGGGAGGTTGGGGTTGATGGTGAGCATGTTAACAGCCTGCAGTTACTGGGAACCTACTGCATCCAGCACAGACACTGGTCACTGATCCTCGCAGCAACCCTTCATGGGAGGTTTCATTACCCCAGAGTTGTGGGTAAGCAAACGGGGGCTCTCAGAGGTTAATTTTCACCCTGGGCTACCTGACCCCAACACCTGTGCTCCCTTTTCACTATACAATGTGGCCTAGATGTTGGAACACAGACATACACACACAGGGCCCTTGTGAAATGATGACAGATGAGCTGGCAGCACCTCACCTTTGTGATAACTCAAGCTGGCCAGTTGAGTTGTGAGGGTCAGAAGCTTGCCATTTTGCTTCCTCTGCCTCTGCGGACTCATCTGGCTTTATTTTTGGCTGGGAAGGAGGCAACAGTGAGGGATGATGATGACGCCAGAGCAGCCACGGATCACCTTCTGAGCACTCATGGGCCATGCACTGTGCTAAGTGGTTTCCACGCTCTGCCTCACTTAGTGCTCATGGCAGCTCTCTTTGCACTGATATTTTGAGCACGATTCTACAAACGAGGAAACTGAGGCCCACAGAATGTAAGAAAGGGTAAACAGTAGAGGCTCAGTGCACACCCACGTGTTCTGACCCCAGAACCTGAGGCCTCAGCTGCCATGTACCTACTAACCAGCTAAATAAAGGTTCTCCAGAACCTCATCATCCCCGGTGTGGCCTACACGCCAACAGCTTCAACATGCTCTGGCAGCTTATTAGAAATGATTAGAAATGCCGACTCTCAGGTCCCATCCCAGGCAGACTGAGTCAGAATCTGCGCCCTAACAACACCCCTAGCTGAGTTGCATGTGTGTTAAAGTTCCAGAAGCGGTGGGCTAAAAGACTCTGAGCGTCTAAGATAGATGTGACCTTACTGAAGTCAAAAGCCGGAGATTCAGCGCATGTGCATTCTTGGAAACTACCTGGGACTTTAGTATCTTACACATCATGGCATCAATTCAGGGAGTGAGTGATGACAAATTAATTTAGTAACTTCAACAAAAATAAGAGCAAGTTGAGCTTGCAAAGTTGATCCAAGGCTTAAGGAAAAACAAAATGAAAACAAAAAAAACCCAAGACACTGCCACTGCGTGTTGGGTGCTGTTGACACAATGTTAGGTCTAAGGAAGCAGGGAGCTGTGAGCGGATTGTTGAAGGTCCCTCTTGCAGGTGACATTTTGACAAACACAATCTATGGATTGAGGAGGTAACTCCTCCATAGGTCTGCCTGTAATGTACACATCTGCAAGTGTGAGGAAAGACAAAAGAAGCCTTTGATCTAAGGGAGACTGACCCCCGGTCCTTGTATGGGGGGAACAACATTTCTTCTTTATGAGAAACACTCTCATTGCTAGCTGTATATTGGATCGGAGTCCCTGAAGAATTATTCAGCTCCAGTTGTACATTTCATTAGGTCCTTTGTGGCTGCTGTCTTAGATATCTGCATGCTTAAAGCTAAGGAGAGTTTCTAGTTTCTGTTTTTTTTTTAACCTTTCCCATTGAATAAATGCCTCAAGGGCCCTGAGATGTCCACGCGGGCTTTACCAGTGATGTATGTGATCGTGTTCGAATCAAAAGGATGAGTGGTTGTAGGGGCAATGATTAACGATTGATGTTGTGTACCTGAGTTGCCTCATTTTTCTGGGGGACAGGACGTGCTGACTCTGCATCTATTTCTTCACGACTGGCTATCCAGCAGGGGGCCCAAGAAGGTCAGCACCCTTTTCCTATTTCTTTAGCCACTTCTTTTCATATTGCCAAGTTACATTTAGCAGATTATTCATCTAATGTCTTTTTTAAAATTTTAATGCCTCCCTTTTTTTTTTTTTTTTAAGGGAAAAAAAGAGCCTTTTAGGAAATAAGCATCAGGAACTAACTAATCAAAGCAGAAACTTTCTGGGAGGAATGTGACAGCAGCGTGTCTCTAATGACCTTCACAAAGATCACATGCTCTAGGCAATTATAGGATTTGGGAGAAAATAGCTCTTCTGAATAGCCCGATGTTCTTCCCTTTGCAGTGGCCCCCTACCTCCTCCTTGTACCTTCCTTACCCAGAGCCTCCTGAAAGAGATTTCACTTGGATTAAAAATCTTCCAGCTTTAGCAAACTGCAAAGGGGACATCTGATGCTAAAAAAAGGGGATCTTTTGCATGGTGCCAGGTTTCTCCCGTAGCCAGAGTTTTTTTGGCTCTGGCTACAGGAGGTGCATAATGTGTTCTGATTCAAGGCCAAATATTATTAGGGGGTTTTGCCACTCAAGCTTCTGAGTATGGGTGCAGCTGGAAAAATAACATGTTTATCAATAGGTTACTGATTTCACAGCTCGTAGTGTCTGGAAAGGGCATTGAATAAACTCCATCCAGACCCATGCTGTTTGTTAAGTGAGGCTCAACTGACACGAAGCCTTTGTGGAAAGGACACTTAGGACCTAGAAGCAACATTCTACTTTATTAAACCACGTTTCCCTCTTGTTTGCAAAGCTATATGAGCTTTTATGTTTTTTCTTTCTTTCATTTTTTTTTTTGCCTGACAGTGTTTCTGTTATTTGAAATCTTTCATACTAAGTAAAATTAGCCAAGGCCAGGGCTGTATTAAGGTGCCAAAAGTTTTAGCATTTTCCCACCCTCCCTTCCCAGGGAGAACAGGTTTCTCTACATGATCACCTGTATGCTGTGCTATGAGTCATAGTTTAGAGAAACCCCCACGTTCCTGTGCAATGAAAGAAACAGCATCATGATCTCAACTCAGGCAGAATGGCCTGGAAACTCGCGATGTGTGGCTGTGCCCCACCGGTGTCTTTGCTTGTGTCGGAAGCTTCTTGCGTTGGTGTTATGGAAATGAATGATGAGCTCGTGCCTTCACGTTCCTGCATTTATTGTGAGGCTGCCTGATTTCCATGGTCACAGGGACCCAGAGCAGGCTGTGCGGGTCCCTGGCCCTTCCGGACACTGTGATTCCAGGGGAGGAAGCTATCTGTGGGGTAGTCTTTGGATGGTATTCTGAAAAGCCCCATCTTCCTCCCCATAACAGCTTCTGAGCCTGAAAAACCATGATTCTCGAAGCAAGGCGGGTGACCTACCCCAGTGTTCTGGGAGTGCAGACCAGTCCATGGGGCAGAATGGCTAGGCTGTCTCCCGGGCCTTGGAGGTGGTTTAATCCTGCTAGTAGATCAATTGAACTCTGTGGTTGGTGTCACTTGGGTCCAGAGGGTAGGAGTGAGACAGTGTGTCAGAGACGCCCGTCTCTGGTTGTCCCACTCACAGCCCCTGCTTCGTGAGGCCCCACCCTTCTTCCTGGGTATGGCTGGTTTGACCAGGGGTGTTGGACTGATGAAGGTGTCACCGATCCCCGCACAGTCTGATGACCTATGACTTTTGTGCCTGGGCTTGAAAAGATGAGCTGGAATGTGAATGGGGTTTTGAAGTAGAAATTGGATGGGATTTTTCCAGTTAGCATTGCTGATACAGGAGCTGAAAGAGTGCCACGATGAGCTAAGTCAGGAGTGATCTGGTAAACTTACAGGCAGGGCCATCAGGGTGAAGACTCCAGAGGGGGCAGAAATAAGGGATCACGGGGGTGTAGGGGAAGTATGTGAAGGATTTCCAGTGGAGATTGGCATGTAAAATAAACAGTTTTCTCTGGAGTTAACTGGAATGGTCTCTTTTCTTGGCAACTAAAAACATCTGTATAGGAGGAGGGATAAAGAAAGAAAGAAAGAGACTGTGTATGTATTCCAGACAGACGATCTTCCTATGTGTTTAACATGGGATCTCTTTCTTCTCTGCTTAGCCCTCCCCTTCCCCACACACTATACTGTCTTGCTTAACAAAAAAGGAAACAGAGATCACTTTAACACTTTAATAAAAAGGTGAAATTCTAAGACACACTCAGAAAACTAATGTCTCATAAATTAGGAAGCCAAGGAAAAGGTCCACTGACTTCAAAACCTGGCAGGGTTCAGTAGGAGGAGGAGGACTGAGAAAGTTATAAAATGATTAACTGATCAAGTCGGGGAGAGAAACTCAAGTTAGATTGGAGTTTCTCAGCGTTGGCACTATTGACATTTTGGGTAGAATGCTTTGCTGGGGGAAGGGACTGTCCTGTGCATTGTAGGGTACAGAACAATGTCCCTGCCCTCTATCCACTAGATGACAGTAACAGTCCCCAGTTATAAAAACCAAAAACCTTTCTAGACATAGTCAAATGTTTTCTGGAGGTAAAATCTCCCCCAGTTGAGAACTATGGAGTTAAATAAAAAGAAAGCCACCACCCTTCTTTCATCTTTTTATTTTTCTTTTCTTTTTTTTCTTTTGGGTCAATATGAGCACACACTATTGCTTCCTTCCTTTCTTAAACAAGGTTTTTGTTTTTTTGTTTGAATCTATTGTTTGTGAAATGCTATGGAAGCTACAGAGATGACTAAGGTACAGTCCTTGACCCATAAGAACAACAGATTTCTGGAAAATATTAAGCATAAAACAACTTATGAAATAAAACTAGAAAGTCCCTTCTGCTTGGCTATCTGTCCAGAATGAGTAAAGCACATTCTAATTCCAAGTGTATTAGGATAATGGTAGATTCTGTAACATACAAGCCTTTAATATCAGTAGCCTAACATGGTAGAAGTTTGCTTCTTATTCATGTAGTGGTATTCCTGGTTGGTGAATAGCTTTCCTCCATGTGGTGATTCAGGGACCCAGCCTTCTGTCATGTCATGGCAATCCCCAAGATCTCAGTATCCTTTATTTCTAATCAGCAGATAGTGTGTATAGAAGCCATGTCCTTTTCTTTCTTTCTTTCTTTTTTTTTTAGGTGCTTAAATGAGATAAAGTTTATTTTTCTCTCACAAAGCCCTGAGATCAGTTTAGGGCTGGGTACTGCCTCTGCTCCAGAAGGCCTCAAGCTCTGGGCTTCACCATGTTTACTTCCCCCATCTCTAGAGTAATCCAAACAGATGTGAGCAGGAAGCAAGCTGGCTTTGCCATGTCCTTTTCTTAAGAGCCCTAGCCTGGATGTGACTTTGTTTGTGCTTGTCTTCCAACAGGAAGGACAATTAGGTGCCTGATGATTTCGGATCAAGTAGAATAAGTCAATATTGAATTGCTTATCCTGGCTCAGACTCTATGACACTCTTTGGTTATGAAAATTTATCATGAGGAGTCTGCTAGTGCTTTCTTAAGCAGTGGAGAGAATTTTACAGACAGTCTTCTTTACGTACAGTTCAAGATGGAGCTGGAAAAAGAACCCAGGTCTTTCGATCCAGGTCCTTCTGCTTATTGCATCTTTCCTTCTCTTCCCTTCCAGGAATGGAAGACATGGATTGTGCCTAATTAATTTTTACATCCCATATACTTACCGCAGGCCTGGGAATGTAAAGTGTTTTTGGAAGGGGTGAATGAATGAGAAATATTGTTTACATCTTCATAAGTACCTCAGTCAAGGAGGATTTTACATGTTATCTGAAAATTGCAACACGTATGTGTGTGTATGGCTGAACCCTCTGCAATACATTGGTGTTGTGGGTATCAGGGAAGAAAAACCTCCAGTACTCTTTATTAGCCAGGAATGTACTTGAAATAAGTCTAACTCAGAGGCCTCAAGCCAAACAGGTAAAATTTACTTGATCTGATAACATAAAAGTTCAAGGGTATCTGGCTTCCAGCAAAGCTCAGTCCAGGCACTTAACGTCACCAGGAACCTCTTTCTATCCATTTCTTGGCTCCACTTTCCTCCCTGTCGGACTTATTCTTTGGTAGATGTTCCTCAAGTGATGGCAAAGATGGCACCAGCAGTGACAAACTTTCATCCTGCAGCTTGGCCAGCCCAGACGGAAGAGGGCTGCAGAGAATGTCCCAGATTGATTTTCATTGGCTGGTCCAGTGTCATGTGCCCATCTTTGCACCAATCACCACAGCCTCCCCCTCACTGGCCAGACCAGGTCACATGCACCATTAGATCTAGGGGTGCCTAGTCCCTAGGGAGAGAGTAGGGACAATTTTTCAGTAGAAAACTGCACTGCTGTTACCATGACAGGGCAAGAGATACTCAATGTCCACGTATTTTCTATCTCCTTGGTGCAGCAGACCTGTGTATTTTTGCACTTAACACTCATTACTATTCTTCTGGTAATTGCCTATGATTAATCTCTGTTAAGCCGCCTCTCCAGCTGTGTCCCTTGAGCTTCTAATAGCATTTTCCCCTCAGTTCAGAAGTGAAACACATGGCTCAGACCTGGGCCACTGCGGTCCTTATTTGCCCCTGTTCTCAGTGAATGGCTCAGGGATGGTGGCTCACGAAAAGCCAATGAAATGAAATAAGACTTTAGCTTACACTGGAGCAAAAGGTATTTTTTCAAAATTAACTTTTTATTATGAAAATTTTCCAACGTTCATAAGAATAGAGGTACCTATAATAATAAACAGAGGTAACTCTCCTACACACACCATAACGAAAAAGCATTTATCAGTCTTGTTTGATTCTATCACCACCCACAGTCGATTATTTTGGAGCAAATTCCTAACATCCTATCACTTCATCTCTATACTTTTTAGTATGTGTCTCTAAAGATAAGAGCTCTTGGGAAAGAGGACTTAGTATTTCCTATTAAAAGTGAATCTGAAAAGCTGTAGGGAAGGAAGTCACTGCTGCCATCTTGTTTCTGCTGGGAGCAGAAGGCAGTAGAACAGCAAAGAGAGAAGCTAAGTCCTGCTGACAAATGTGGGACCTTGAATGCAACTGTGAGTGAAGTAGACCCTGTCCCCCCTTTGTCCAGGTAAGTAAGCCAGAGTATCCCTCTTAGCTATGTTGTGCCCTTCAACCCGTGTTCTCTTGGCCAACCCTGAAACTTGGGTGAACAGCTTCCAACACAGTGACGGCCTCACGCCTCCAGCACAGGCATCTCTCTGCTTATGGCCTTTTTCTGGCCATAAGACTGTGCTTAGCTCCTGCATGTGGAAGACAAGAAGTGGCAGAGAATGAATACCCCCACAGCCACCCTTCACTATGGGGGACAGAAGTTGGCACACCTAGCTTGCTTGCAGCTCGGTAGTGAGGCAACACTGAGGTGTGTTCCACGTTGACCATCAGAGGGCTCAGTGCTCCCAGCAGGTAACCTTCCCATTAATGCTTCTGATCTTGGCTTCTGTCTTTTCACTGAAGTATTTTTCTCCTCCTATGCCAGATTTCCTGTGATCACTACTCAACTAAATGTGTACCCCCAGCTTCTTGCTTTGGTGTCTGCTATAGAAAGAGCCTAGCCTAAGACATTCCCCTCTCTCCCCTTTTTGCTTAAGAAAAACCTCCATTGTTCTATTTTTGGTCATCCTCCAAAAAAAGTCCTCAGTAATTGTGCTGTATATTTCCCATGTCTAAGACCTGCTTGGGATATGAAATAACAGATAGTTCTGGGAATCTCTGTCCCTACATTCTCATTCCCCTGACAAGCACATAAAATATTTCCAGCCTGAGGATCTTATTGCAAAAGGCAAGTCAGGTCTCAGGATACCTGGTTTGCAGTAAGATACGTGAACGCACAGCTGCTTGGGTCTGGTAAGTAGAAGGGGTGCCCTAACAGCTTGGCCTGGTGGTTCAGAAGCTGATTTATGGGGGAGAAGGCTTGAGATGTCATGTGGAAGGGTGCTCTGCTTGTCCTCCTTAAGGTGGATTTCTGGCATCTAAGACAAGGAGAAGGTGTGGACAACGAGGAAAGCTCCTGTCCCCATAGGTCCCTTTTCAAGCAATCTCTCCTACTGTCTAAAATAGACCAACAGACATTAAGCTGGTAGTAAAACAAGTAGCCTTCCAGAAGGACCTAGAAATGCTTCACGAATTTGGAGACTGATTGTCTAGCATTTTGGACCCATAAGGAAATCACAAAGTAAGCTGAAAACCTAAAATCTTACATCATCCAAAACAGTGGTCACAAAGTCTATGTACTTAACTTAAGAGAGAGCCCTCCTACATGCTTGCTTAGGCCTGGGTTACTCTTACACTGCACACAATTACAACAGAGTGAAGGCAATGCCACATTTTAAACAGGGAGAGAACATACACAGCACGGGCTGCAAACTCAAAAAATTAAATGAACTAGGAAAATATGGTAAGTGAATGAAGGAGGCCAGACCGTTGACTAGTGATGGGTGGGAAGGTGGACCCAGCACAGTCAATTTTTCCAACTTTTCAGGGAAAAAGTACAAATCAGGTTTTTTAAGTGAAAAAAAAAATTTTTTTTCCCATTAAGACAGAGTTTCACTATGTCACCCTCAGTAGAGTGCTGTGCCGCCACAGTTCACAGCAACCTCCAACTCTTGGGCTTAAGCAATTCTCCTGCCTCAGCCTCCCAGTGCTTCACAGTAGAGCTGAGTACATTGGATACTTTTTCTTCCATTCCTGAGATACTTTGCTAAGAAGAATATGTTCCAGCTCCATCCATGTAAACATGAAAGAGGTAAAGTCTCCATCTTTCTTTAAGGCTGCATAATATTCCATGGT
>CAUYPK010017680.1:0-15526 GCA_963574355.1 Loris lydekkerianus | reverse complement strand
ACTTAGAGATCTAAAAATAGATCTGCCATTCAATCCTATAATTCCTCTATTAGGTATATACCCAAAAGACCAAAAATCACACTATAATAAAGATATTTGTACCAGAATGTTTATTGCAGCCAAATTCATAATTGCTAAGTCATGGAAAAAACCCAAGTGCCCATCAACTCACGAATGGATTAATAAATTGTGGTTATTTGTACACCCTGGAATATTATGCAGCCATAAAGAAAGATAGAGACTATACCTCCTTCATGTGTACATGGATGGAGCTGGAGAATATTCTTCTTAGCAAGGTATCCAAAGAATGGAAGAAAAAGTACCCAATGTACTCAGCCCTAATATGAAACTAATTTATAGCTTTCATAGGAAGGCTATAACCCAATCTCAGTACAAAAATACAGGAAAGGGGGCAAGGGAGGGGAGGGGAGGAGGAGGTAGGGTGAGGGAGGGTGATGGGTGCGGCCACACCTAGGGTGCATCTTGGAAGGGTGCAGGTGAAGTTTACTAAGTGAAGAGTATAAGGGTTTGAACACAATAATTAAGAAAATGCCATGAAGGCTATGTTAACCAGTTCGGTGAAAATATTTCGGACTGTATATGGAACCAGCACATTGTACCTCATGATTGCATTATTGTACACAGCTGTGATTTAATAAAAACAAAACAAAACACATAAACAACAAGTTAAAATGAATGAACAGAAACATGATAGAAGCTGCTAGTTTCTGCACACGAAGTAAATGGAGAAAGCCCTTTCATACATGCAGTTGTCTATTCATTTAATCAACATTGTTTAAACTGTCTATTATGCATATGGCACTTTTCCAGAGAAAGACAAAACAATCACACTTTTACATAGCTACATTCTAGCAGAGGAAACAGACAATAAACACAAGCAAGAAATAATGCGTGATGTGTTAGATAATTATAAAAGCTATGCTGAAAATTAAAGCAGGAAGAAGGATAATGATAGTGAAGGGAACACTGCAGTGGAGTCTCAACAGAAAATGAATTCGTTCCCATCAACAACAACAAAAAAGGAAGGTAGAACACATCTTGTTTAAAACTATAAATATTTATCTTGGATTCAGCAATTTGAGGGTGAGATGGGAAGAGGGCAGATGGTAGGGACGGGAGAAGTAAAGGCTTTGTCTGTGAGCAAGTTTTGTGCAATTCCATGTCAGCTTTTGGATTCTAAGTGCCAGTGTGAGGCTATTGTTTACAAAGATGCCCTGGACATCTTCTCTTTACTGATTGGAAAAAGTGTTTGACCTATGTTTGTAAGACTATTTACTATTATGCTACTATGAAGTGTAATTGGAGACACACAGGAGACTGAAGTCCTAGACAATGCTGCTTCCCTTGTTTTGCTACCAAATTTTCCCAGAGAGCATGACTGTCATATGGAGCAAAGAAATCAGGAAGATTGTTATGTGGAGAAAGACTTGTCAGCATCCATTGTTGTTTTGGGGCCTGATGATACCTACTTTTCAGCTTGCATACAGTTGCTTTACAAGTTCAGTGAAAAGAAACAGTTCATTTCAGTGCTGTTATTTTCAAGAGGGTAGTGGTTGACTGTGTGTCTTTGTGTAGAATATAGCACACAGGTGTAGACAGCCATGGCTGATTTTCTAACTATATATTGGAATTTCATTGGGCTGCAATTCTTTGTAAAACGTAAACATAACCTCTCTTTCTTTCTCTCTCTCTGTATACACAGTCAGCCCCTTTTTATCTCTAATTTCTATATCTGTGGATTCAAACAAAATATTCTACAAAGTTCCAAAAAGCAAAACTTGAGTTTTTGGCATACTGAGTACTATGTTGAATCCATACCAATGAAGTGATTTGTTTGCATTGTATTACATATTATAAATAATCTGGAATAATTTAAAATATAAGGGATAATGTGTGTAGTTTATATGCAAGTACCATGCCAATTAATATAACGGGCTGAGTGTCTGCATACTTTGGTATCTGTGGGGGGTCCTGGAACCAATCCCCCCTAGCTCATGTGTGTGTGTGTGTGTGTGTGTGTAGTTTTATGGAAAAATTGGGGGATGGAGGAAGGGGTACAGGAGCAGAAAATCATGGAGTTAACAGTCCATTTTCTGCTATAGGTCCCTCCTCGGCCACAAGTGCTAATCTTTGGTGAAGCCTTTTCATAAAGTAAGCTCTTCTTTTCCTCTTCATTCGTTCCTGCCAGCTTCCTCTCCTCCTCTGTTTCTCAGGCTTTGGGGGTTTTCTCAAATGCTTCTTGGCTCCTTGGGTACAGTCAATAAACAGGCACAATTCATCAAGGATGCTTTCCGGGCCCAGGAGCTGTGCTGATTGTTTTTCTTTGCAGAGCCTTTTACAAATTATTATATTTACTGCATAGGAGAAAGGCTACTATTCTCATTTTACAGAAAAAGATATAGAGAATGCAAAGTTTAAGGAAGAAAGTCTAGAGAATATCTGAACTTTATGGAAATTTCATTGATGAAGAAACAGAAATCAAGGTATTTGATAAAACTCCACAATCAGTGATACTTAAATCCAAATACTTTGGAGTTTTGGCTCATTTTCTTCCTTTACACCATGATGCTGACTTAGAGACAACTGGGCATTCGGGCCTATCCTAATGTACTGTGGATCTGCTTGGTGAAGTTGAACCAGACCTTGTGAGCCATGTAAAAATGTAGAAAATAATGATGCAGAGCCTCCTTGTGGAGGCTCATTGGTGCATATTTGAATCCCAGCTCAGCCTGTTATTGGCTCTGTGTCTTTGAAGGAATGTCTTCACCCATTGGGCCTTATTTCCCCCTGTTTATTCAGCATGCTTAATTCTTACAGCTATTGTAAAATTTTGGGATTTTTGACCATGAGACAGATACTTCCTGTGCTTTATCTTAATAAATCTTCTAAAGAACTCTGTGACGTAGGCTTCTACTTTTATTTTATAGAGGCCATATTTGGTCCTGGTCTAGGTTTTGTAGTCAGTTGGAACTGCTGTCACCTCTGGGATGATCACTGCAGCAGGAAATGGAAAACAGCATGTCTGAATAGGATAATACTTGGGATGATTTATAACACACCTTTCTTAAGCTTTTCAGGAACATAGTATGTGTTATGCAAATAATCACTTGAATTGAAAAAAAATAGTTAACACTCCCTGTTTTATTCTACAAGTCAAATACAACCTTGATGACCATACCAGAAACAAAAATGAAAATTTCAACGAGGCTCACTAATGCGTATGGAAGCACAAATGTAAATAATTGTCTATTTTTAATTTTAAATTAATCTGATACTATAAAATATATTTTCTTTGAATAGTGTTTGCACTATTCAAAAGCGTCTTCTCAGTTCCAAATCCTCCTTTGAGTGGTTTTTATATAGTTGAATATGAATGGAGAAATTATATTCTTTTGAGATTTACTTCCTTTACAGTGTGAGATATACCTCAGTAAATAGGCTTAAGAGATATTTGAACCAAATGTAACTTAATCACTTCCATACCTACTAAGGGAAAAATAAATTTGTAGTAGAGAATTCAACATGTAGAAAGAATGCTACTTTTATTTCATCATTTAACTTAAAATTGTCATTTTAATGGCTTTTAAAGCACCCTATAATCACTAGATAAAGATCTAAAATGAAAAGTGGAAAGCCTAAATGTAACTGTATAGAGTAAGAGAATATTCAATAAGCTAATGGCATTAAATGTGGAATGCAATTCTGGTAAAGAATGATGGGACAGTAATGATCACCGCTTACATTTATGTGTTGCCCTAAAGCACAGGCAGCACTTTTAATACTTACATTTCAGTGTCTTCAGCCATTCCATGAACTAGTTGGGATAAACTGTTTTGTCTTTATTGCAAAGAGAATGTTAAAATGTAGAGAGGACACATCATGAGTACAAAGCTCTATGTGTTATTAATGATTAAGTGAGAAAGCAAATTTCTGAATACAGACATCTCTCCAGGATATCCTGACATAAAATGTGTCATAGAAATCTCTTTATATAACATCTAAAAATTATACATATACATATACATACATATATATATATATATATATATTTTTTTTTTATACACATGCACTCACATTCCTCATAATTTTGGTGAGAGAGAAGAATCATAGTGGGTGACGCCTGTGGCTCAAAAGAATAGGGCTCCAGCCCCACCCATATACTGGAGGTGGTGGGTTCAAACCCAGCCCCAGCCAAAAACTGCAAAAAAAAAAAAAAAATAAAATAAATAAATAAATAAATAAATAAATAAGAAGAATCATAGTAGGTAGGATTTAGGAAAAAGGAAAATTTGAGTGTGAATAATTGCACTTTCTTTTTATTTTATGGCATTGATTAGACTCTTTGTGTATACTTTTAATTAGAAAAATGGAAGCGCTTTCACGACAAAAAGTTTGTAAGAGAGAAGGACATAGAGAATGCTGAAAAAAAGAAAAAAGGAAGAAAGAATTCACCTGGATCATCTCCTCCGTGATAGTATAATTCCGAAGACTGGAGCTACTATTTTCATAACACTGAGAAGTTCCCAAGGTGCTTCTTTTCCTCTGCTGAAACTCCTTGCTGTTATTTCCAACTCTGCTCTGTTAATGCCAAGTGTCTGCATTCCTCAATTGTGCACCAACAAATGTCTGTTCCTCAGGACATTTTACCCAGCGTCGGCCATATCAGACCTCAGCTCAAGATGGAAGCCCAACCCCAAGGAGCATATAGCATTTGAGCATATAGCATATAGCATTTGAATGTCTACTATTCTTTATTCTTTCTTTATCAGAAATTCATTTCCCTCTCCTCTGGATTTTTTACTTTGTAGTGAAGATTTCAGAAAAGAATTTGTCATTAATAAGTGAGCTCATGCCCACAAATGTTTGTAGAATCATTTGAGTTAAATATCATTTGGGGTCAAAATAAATCAATAAAATTGTATATAACAATAACTAGCTTCTATTTCATTGTGTACCTCAATGGGTGATTTGAAAAATTGAAAATGCCTACACAGCAAAACAACCGAAAAGAGAAATACAGAAAAATGAAGAGGAAGAACCTTAGTGTAGACGATCAGTCTTCAATACGTTGATTCCTTCATCATCAGGAAAACCAAGTAAGACTGAACCAGAATTCTTAATCTATTGTCTAGGTAATCTTACACTATGGAAATCTATTTTGCCTTCCGAAGATAAATTTAAAACTCTCATTGCTTGAGTGAAACACATGCCGTTTACTTCATGAACAAAATCTTTGCTTATAGTTTACAGTAAAGGAAAGAAAAAAAAAAATTTACTCCTGACTGGCATCAGAATTACTTTTTAGCTTTCTGCAGTTCATACTGCTACTATAGGAGTGTCTTCTTTATGCCACTTCCCACAGTAACAGAATTTTGTTCAGTTCATTTGTCTAGGGCCTCAAATGAGGAGCAAATCACAGGAATGATCTCTCTGTAGACAATTTCGCTTCCCTCATTGTATTAGATTCCTAGGGATGCCGTAGCAAGTATTATCAACCAGTAACATGAAACAGCAAAAATGTATCTTCTTCAAGTTCTGGACACTTGAAGAGTCCTTAACTCATCTTTTTTTTATGATTATTATTAAGTCAAATACACGTAGATTATGAATACATTTTTTATACTTCACAAGGCATTCACTGTATGTGTATGTGTCAAAATCTCCCTTCTTATAGGAAAACCAGTCATCAGATTAGGGCCCATCCAGTGAAATATAAAACCATCAGAAAACTTTCGGAATGTAATCAAAACAAAAATTTAGTCTTCTGATTCAATTAGACTAGTATATTAAATAATTAAAGCTATGGTGTTAGAGAAAGTAGTGCCAAATATATGTGTGTGTGTGTGTGTGTGTGTGTGTGTGTGTGTTATTTAATGTTATTAAGTACCTAATAACTGTGGCTTTAAAAACTAAGCCTGATTCTTGGTCAACTGAGTTTTGTCTTACTCCCCTTTTCATCTGGGACCAAACAAGAATGTGTAGTAGTAGCTGGGGAAACATTCAAAGAGTTAGTAAGATAATTTCTTTATCCAGCAGATATTTATTAAGAGTTTGCTCCAGGCCAAGTTCTGGTTTAGATGTTGAGGATAGGTAAAAAACACTCATGCACAACCTTTTGTTCTCAAAATCCACCATTAGAGTGTTGTGTTTATTATACTGATGAACCCACATTGATAGAACGTTATCGCCTACAGTCTACAGTTGGATGGTAAAGGGTTCACTATTATCTGGTTTATAGAATCACACTGAGTGGTTTAACTGCCCTCCCCGCCCCCCAAATCTCTGTGCTTATCCTATTCAATCCTCTTTCCTCACGAACCCCTGAAAACCACTGATCTTTTCACTGTTTCTGTAGTTTTGCATTTTCCAGAGTGTCAAATACTTGGATCACAATACGGAGCCTTTTCACGCTGGCTTCTTTCACTGAGCGGCAGGCAATTAATTTCCTTCCGTGTCTTTTCAGGGCATGGTGGCTAATTCCCGTGTAGCTGTGTGTAGTACACATACTCCATTGTCAGACTGCACCACAGCGTCCTCATCCACTCACTCCTGGAAGCACATCTTGACTGCTTCCAAATTTTGACAATGGTGAATAAAATTGCTATAAACGACAATGTGCAGGGTTTTCAGCTCCTTTGGATAAATGACATGGGTACAATTGCTGGGTCATGTTATAAACTCCCTAATAAAGACAGGTAATTAAAGATAGATAGATAGATAGATAGGACATGTTTAGTTTGGTAAGAGTCTGCTTTTGATAAAGATATGTTTAGTTTTGTAAGAATCTGCCAAAGTGGCTGTCATATTTTGCATTTCCACCAGCAACTAAGGGAGTTTCTGTTGTGCCACAGTGTTGTGAATTTGGGCTATTCTCAGAGGTGTGTGGTATCTCATTACTGTCTTAATTTGAATTTCCCTGATGACATATGATGTAGAACATCTTTTTACAGGCTTGCCATCTGTATATGTCCCTTTTGAGGCATCCGTTAAGGTTTTTGACCCATTTTTAAATGGTGCCGTATGTTTTCTTATTATTGAATTTTAAGAGTTCTTTGTATATTTTGTAGAATAGTTGTTCATTGGGTATGTCTTTTTGCAAATATTTTCCCCTACTCTCTGACTTATTCATTCATGCTCTGACTAATGCCTTTTGTAGAGCATAAATTTTTAATTTTAATAATGTCTAGCTAATAATTTTTTCTTTCATAAATTGTACCTTTGGTGCTGTGTCTAGAGAGTCATGTCTAAATGCTTGTTCATTGCCACAGTTTAAGAAAATTACTGACTTTTATGTATTTGCCTTTTATCTAGCAATCTTGCTATATTTGCTTATTCATGTCAGGAGGTATTTTATAGATTCTTTACATTTTCTGCATTGACAATTATATCATCTATAAGCAAACACAGTTTGTTTCTTCCTTTCCAATCTATATCCATTTTCTTTTCTTCCTTTTTTCTTGTCTTATTTCATTAGCTAGAAGTTCCAGTACAATATTGGTAAGCAGGAGTGGGAGGAGACATCTTTGTCTTATTCCTGATCTTAGTGAGGAAATTTCTAGTTTCTGACCATTATGTCTGATGGTAGCTGTAGAGATTTTACAGATACTCTTCATAAAATTGAGGATGCTCTTGATTTCTAGTTTATTGAATATTTTAATCATGGATGTCTGTTGGATTTTATCAAATGCTTATCATGCTTCTAATGGCAGAATCACGTGGTTTTTATTTTTTAGACTGCTGCTGTGGTGTATTATATTAATTGTTTTTAAAATGTTGAGCCAGCCTTGCACATTTGGGACAAATTCCACTTGGTTATGATTTCTTTCCCTTTTAGAATTATATATTAAATTTTTATTGACATTTTAGTTTTTTTTTTTTAGAGACAGAATTTCACTCTGTCCCCCTCCGTAGAGCTATGGCGTCACAGCTCACAGAAACCTCCAGCTCTTGGGCTTAGGCGATTCTCTTGCCTCAGCTTCCCAGTAGCTGGGACTAAAGACACCTGCCACAATGCCCAGCTAGGCTTTTTAGTAATTTTCAAAAAATAAATAACTTTCCCCCTAGTAATTATTATATATAAGTTCATGTATCCTTAATTGTTCAGACTCCACTTTTGCTCTTAAGGTGTTACTTTATATAAAATATATCATTGTCCTGACTCTTATCCTTACTATAATGTTTGTTGATTCACAAACGTTATTCTGAAAAGTGGCTGTTAGTCACTGTGCTATTTATTCCTCCCAATCAGCTTGTCATGAGGGGAAGCAATGAATTTTTTGAATTAAGTCAAGCTCATTCTTTTGTTAATGACAAAAGTATAGTGCCAGATAAATCTAAACAGTAATTTCAGAACAACACTTCAGCAGTCACTAACAAAGCACTTCATTTCTGATGCATGTCGTAGATAATTGAATGCTCTACTTCATAATAAACTAATGGTATTTGTCAGACAACATGATAATATTTTATACTTATGTAGCATCTTTCTTCTAATGAGCTCATTAGAATAATGATTCTATGGTCTATTTTTTTTTTTGCAATAATTTGGTAGTATTTACACAGTAGTATCTTCTCATGCAAATTTCCTACTAATGAGAAACCAGACAGTATTAAAGGTAAGATGAAAAGTTTGCTTTGTAATTAGAGTTACAAATAACAGTAGACAAGTGGAAAGAATTTGCTAGAGTTAACCATGCCACCTCTTGTGCTATCTATAAAAGGCAGGGCTTAGTAACAAATAAAAATAAGAAAATATAAAAATGTTTCTATGAGAAATGATTTAAGCAATTTTGTTAATGATATATAAAACTGTAAGATAAAGTATTTCATCTAAAATAGCACAATATGTAATTATCTTTATGTATTTTTCACTATGTATTATTTGTCTTATATATAAATCATTATTGAATTTCAATAGCATAATTATCTTGCTGTACATGGTAACATAAGTTATTGCTTAAATATTAATACTAAAGTTGTCTAGGTACAGATTTATCAAGTAGATTCTATGGATAATTTTTTATAGCATACATTTATGCAAATTCAAATATCTATTTCCATGGTCTTTTGGTAACCTCTTTTTAAATATTTTATGATTTCTAGTAAATATTATATTCCTGGGATCAAATACACAGAAAAGTCATTTTTATATCTGGTTAGTTATTAATTGTTTCCCAAAAGAATATTATAAGTGAATATTCTGGCTTCTAGTTCTGTGACCTTATGTAAGTCATTTAAATTTTGCTTGACTCTGTTTTATGACTAACAAATATTGAATTAAATATTAAATTATAAAAAAAACTTTGAATGTACAAATAGGAAACATGTGATCAAAGTACACCACTCATAATATGTATAAGATATTTGAAAATTATTTGCCAATGATGTTGAACAGACCTTATTTCTTTTTTGATGGTCCCATGTGCATTCTAAGATTCACATTATCACCGATAATATATAAAAGTCAAACTTGGTGTGAAGAGGAGGAAGAAAAAGAGACAATACCAATTTGGCTTAACTAATAGGACATGAGGATCCTCAAAATTTTGCCTAACTGCTGAATTTTTTGATTTAGTAACTAAAATTCACTTAATGAAAATCTGCTTTACCCAGCCCTCTGCTATGTCTCAAGCTTCAACAGTTAACCTGCTTGATAGTTGCCTCCTCCATGGACATCAGATTAAAAATGAGTGGATCAAAGGCACCACATAGACATCTAGCTATAGAAATAAAGGAACTCACATTGAAAATAGATAATATCTCTAAAAGAACTATTAAATGGTAAAAAAAAAAAAAAAAGAAAAGTTTAAACTGCAATGAAATACAGACTATATGCTCAACAGTGTATAAATTGACTTCAATTGAAGCAAGAAAACCAGAACTTATTAATATTTTTTCAGATTAAGGTAGCAAAATAGATGTCCCTGAAAGACTTTGTCAATTATCTTTTACTTTGATCAATAGTCTAAAGACAAGTCTAGAAGTTGAGCAAAGTTAGGAACATGGCACTAATTCATTATGCACATCTAAACAAAACTGGAAATTTGGCCAAAGGATAAAGAACACAAATATGCTCTCTTTATTTTCTCTAATCTAACATCTGACCAAGAAATGACATTAAGATGAGGCAAGTTAGAATAAGGAAGGAAAGCAGGTGTTAATCTTTCAGCTAAGCAGAGAGAAATAAATTCCACAACACCAAACATCATACGAGGCCATGGTGTCACACTAAGCCACAGTGACGTCATGCAAAACATAAATGCCAACGAGACAGGGATGACATAATAAAAGGTGACATCCTAATTAAAAAAGTGGCAAACTCAAGTTTATCACTTTTCTCGCTTAACTCTGAATTTTTTGTTAGCTATCTGGGTTCTATTTAAAGAAATGCAACGTGCACAAAAGAACTGATAAGAATGCCTTACATAGCAAGATGATGGACGTGAAGAGGAAGACAAAGATGAAGAATGAGAAAAAGAGTAAAGATAAGTCAATGAAGACCCCATCGCAGATAATAAATATTCATGTGACAAAGATTTGTCTTTACCTTTATGGAATTTAAAGAATATCAAAAAACTTACACCAATAATAAAACAACCCCACAACAATGACAAAAACAAAACAAAAACTAACATATGAAAACTAAACTGGAACAGCTCAGGAAAGAAAATAATGAATATTAAACCTCTATAATGTGCAGCATTATTTTAGGTCATTTGGGAATGTGTTAATTTTACTCATATACATGTTTAAGGACATTTGTGGTGTGGGTGAGATTATGTCTCAATCTGGATTGTCTCAAATTATCTTATGGTGATTACTGACACTTTTGAACAATAGGTTTGAGAAAGTTATTTTTCAAAGTCAGGGCTAATGAACTGGTAATGGTGCTAATGGCTTGTTAACAAAGCGTGAAAAACTCCTGAATAAGCCATTGTCCTGAACTGGCTCCCTGCTGAGGTAAGAGGGTAATTGTTTCCAAAGATCCACATAGGAGTAAATAAGCTCCTGCTTCCTGTCTGTATCAGAATGTTTAACTCTTTAGGTGAAATAAGTCCTTTTTATTACTGGAGATTCCAAATAGTTATACTTAGATGAAATCACAAAATATCTGCAAAGAAGATTTAAGTTGGCTTATAGTTCTAGGAAATGGGTACTAAGGAAATTAACATTTTCAAATCCCTCATATTCTCTTTCTTTACCCAAATTCAGCTATTGCTTCCACTCAGTTACTTAAGGGATGGCTAGTGGAAAAGAAGTGTATAGGAGATGGCTTGAGAAAGTTAGGATAGCTATCAATTCAAAGTTAAATAAATAAAAAGAAAAGAATATATGGCTAAGCAGAGAAGAAAGGATTGCATGGGGCATCAAAAGGTAGAAACGAATATAAAATATAATTTCTGTCAGTTCAGTTTGTTGTGATTTTATGCAGTGAAAGAGTCCAACTAAAGATGGTCAGTGAAAAAATAAAGGGCACGTGAAGAGGTTCTCAGTAAAAAGGTGTTGTGGAGAGAACTCTGTCACCCCGCCTCAATTTATATGTTGAAGTCTTAACCCCCAAAGCTGTATTTGGCTTTAAGGAAGTATTTAAGGGTAAAGGAAATCATAAATTCCTAACTCGATAATACTGGTATCTTTAAAAGGAAAGGAAGACACACCAAGAGGGCAGGACCTCAGAGAAAAGGCCTTGAGAGGACCCCAGGAGGACAGCAGGACACTACCACAAAGGGGCACAGTGGGGACAGCACCTACTACTCAGGTTCCACCTCCTTCACTGCACAGCCCTCATTCCCTCTTTCAGAAGTCATCTTCCCTCATTCTACTATAGCCGTTGCTTCCTAAACAATTTTCCTCATTAGTTCTACACCTTTCAATTTATTTTCCACCACTGGACTAAAGGGATTTTTCAGAACCATAAATATAATCGTTGAATTCCCAGCTTCAAATCCTGCAACAAATACCCAGTCTTTAATTTTGTTGTAAACATTCTCTAAGATTCCCTCACCTCTCTACCTGCAAGGGACATATTATCTCTCAGTGACTCTGACCCATTTTATCTGCCAAGATGCATTCAATAAAGCAAGGCCTCCACGAAGATGCTTTGATGAATTCCTGGCACAACTGCTCCCAATTCCCAAGACTGTCTTGTCCTGACCTCTATCAGGTCAGTTCCGTGTGATTTAGTATGTTTGTCTGTATATTTTCGAGGGAACGTTCTTTGAGGAAAAGGCTATGCTACTTTTCATCTTTGAATTTTCAAATTGAAATTATATACATGTATTTACACATATGTGGGGACATGCATACTAGTATACAGATGGTGCCAAAAATATATCCACATTTTAAGAAAGGAAAAAAAAAATGTACTAAAATTGTAATACTCAAGTCACATTTGACTTCTGCAATCACAAGAAATACAAGGTAAAAAAATAAACATTATCCATATAAATTGAGTATTATATAGTGTAGTATGAGATATGTTTCATATATATATATGTTTATGATTATTTACATATACTAAATAAAACAGGCATTCATTATATGCAGAGTGATGAAATGACTAAACTGAGAAAGACAGTAATTGTAGCTGATGTTTACAAGTCAATAAAGTGGTCTGGGACTGCCAGTAAGCTTGCACATGATGATTTGCATTTTATTGTATACATGTGAGGCAAGTATTTTTGTAAACATTATTTGTTACAGTGTTTTTGAAAATATTAACACAGGCGCTGGGAAGTTTATTATGTTCAGGTTCACTCCCCAAGTAAACAAGAAAGGAAGGATTCTATCTCAGGTCTTCTGCCCGACAGTGAGATTGAAGTTAACACAGAAGTCCCAGGGGTGGAAAGGGTGATGGGGTTTTCTCTTGGTTCAGATGTATATCTTTGATAAGACATTTTGATTTCACTATCAGGTAAATTTATTTGAAAATTTGGCTTATTTTATTTTTATTTTTTTAATTTTTTTGTTTTTTTCTCTCTAAATTGATGACATGAACTTAAGTACCAGGAGAATTTCCAGGGGAGCTATGTCTATGAGAATTATTATTATTTGCTTCAAAACATTAATTTATTAAGTATCTGTTGAGAATGTCAAACCTTTACTTTCTTCTTTTTCAGTGTGAGTAACATAACACTGAGCACAGGGCAACATGAGGCCAGGTGGCACTCCAGTGAGGTCGAGACCTTCCAGGATTGAAGAGAAGGCTTTCCTAAGAGCCATGGGAGGCTGTAAACACCTAGTTTACAGCAGGAGACAACCTAATAAAAGTCATATTTTGGGTGTATTACTTTGGTATAGTGGATCAGATGTAAATGAATATGAAAGGTTAAAAGTCCAGATAATATGGGTGATAGAGAAGCTTTCAAAATCTTCATCAGTGGAAATGTGCATATATATTAGGTCATCTTTATGTTTATAATAATGTAACATGAATTTTAAAGATTGTGAAATATGGTTCTAGAGATTCATTTATTTAATATTGGTAACATTCTGATTACACTTTGCGGTCCACTTGGCAAGTGAGCTTATTTCATATATTTCTTTTCTCAGTGTACCATGCCAGGTGCTAAAGATATTGGGGAAGTAGGTATTAAAGCAATTGTGTGAAATTATTATTATTTATAAAAGTAAAATCTTTTATTTAGGGGAGGATTTATAGCCCAAACAAGTTGGTTTAAAAATCCCATTGGTTTAAGAATCATTTTTTTCTGGTTTTCCTTCCTCCTATCCTTCCTTCCTTCCTTCCTTCCTTCCTTCCTTCCTCCTTCCTTCCTTCCTTCGTTCCTTTCTTTTTTTTTCTGATAGTCTCATTCTGTCTCCATAGTAGAGTGCTGTGGTGTCTTAACTCACAGCAACCTCAAACTTTTGGGCTCAAGCCATCCTCTAGCCTCAGCCTCAGTAGTCAGGAATATAGGCATGCACCACCACACTTGACTATTTTATTTTATTATTATTATTTTTTGTTGTTGTTTGTTTTGTTTTGTTTTCTATTTTTAGTAGAGGCAGTGTCTTGCTCTTGCTCACCCCGGTCTGTCAAACTACTGAGTTCCTAGCAATTCACTTGACCTCCCAGAGTGCTAGGATTACAGGTGTGAGCCACAGCTCCTTGCTTTTTCCTTCTTTTAAAAAGATGGTGTTTATGACTCCGAATAATCCATAAAGGAAGTCCGGTGTAATGCCATGGAGCCTCAGGAAATCTCCACAGATCTTCTTCCCAAACCCACCTCTTCTGTTCGCAGATCCCCCTTAATACACAAGTTTTTCTTTTCTGAATCCTTTGAGATACACTTCCATGATTTTTGTGACTATTTTCCTATTGGGTCCTCTCTTCATCCTTCCCTTTCCTCTCCTGATTCTGTAGCCATAAGCACCTTGTTGTGTATCTGGATCCATTCTCAGTTTTAGGAACATCAATTCAGATAAAAAGCTTGATACTTTGGTCAATTTGTATAGTTAAGAAAAAGAACCCAACTGGCCCCTGTGTTTTTAAGTGTCCTAAAATATTAGGAAGAAAGACTAATAAAGGAGAAAAATATTTCAATATTAAAATCAAGGTTCCCCAGAGACAATGGATGGTATGAATTATGTGTGTTTGCTGTGTGTGGGTGTGTGTATTTCCTTATTGCACACGTGAACACACATAGAAATACATAAAATATACACATAAGAGAGTAAAGGGAAACTCAAACTATTTTTCAATATCCCTAATCCTCATTAATGAAAATGAGGTTTTCAATAATAGAAATATTTTAATGGGAGTTAAGCCTCTGTGAATTATATAGATGAAACTGTGGAAAGAGTTGCAAAACTGTTTTAGATGTAATTCTTCATGTTCTTTTCTTCGAAGGACTATGTAATAGATTCTCATTCACAGCCTACTGCTGTCATTTTTATAACTTTCTGAAGCAGAAGGAGAATTTAATATGTTCACTTTTACTGGAGAAGAAGCTAATTTTGATATTCTCTAAATTTCAGGCCCTGTTGGAGTATTTATAATGATGACATTAAGCTATGTATACTTTTTTGTGTATACTTTAACAACACCCATGTGCATAGTTGGCAGTAAAACTCAACAAGAAGCAAGAAGGCAGGAAGGAGTGGAGGGGGGAGGGATAAATTTACACCTAACAGGTACAATGCACACTATCTGGGTGAGGGGCTCACTTACACCTTTAACTCAATTATATCATGTAACTAAAACATTTACGCCTCTATAATACTCTAAAAAAAAATTCATTGTTCAGATTCTACCACTTAAAAAAATAAAATGAAATGAAATCAGAAATGAAGAGCAAAGAGAGGGAAGGAGTAAGGGGAGTGGGGCTTTGGTGTGTGCCACACCTTTTGGGCGCAAGACACGATTGTAAGAGTGACTCACATAACTAAATCCCAAAACTACAGATGTTAGCATGGATATGGAGAAAAGGAAACACTTCTACACTGCTGGTGGGAGTGAAGCTAATATGTCCCTTTTGGAAAGAAGTATGGAGAACACTCAGGATCT
>CAUYPK010017679.1:0-17440 GCA_963574355.1 Loris lydekkerianus | reverse complement strand
ATATTTATTGCTAAAGAAAAACTATAAACTAGCAACAACAACTTTAAAACTTTAAATAAAGTGCAGAAAACCGTAGCTTAACAGGTAATCAAGCTGTGGGCTATATAGTTGTGGGTTAAATAGTTCAGTGGAATACAGTTCTGTTCAGCCACCTACCTCTTCAGCTCAGCCGTGACCTGTGGACTGAGCTGAAGCACCGCCCCCTCAAGCAGACGCAGAAGATGACTGGAGACTACGTGCATTTGATTAGGTGCGCGAACACCAAATCAAATAATCTGTATGACCCGAGTATAAGCCAAGTTCAGGTTTTTCGGCCCAAATTTTGTGCTGAAAAAACTCGGCTTATACTTGAGTATATACGGTAATAATAATAAAAAAAAGACATGTGGACCAAAATAGAATCAATGAAATGTAGTAAAAGCAGTCTAACAGGTAGGTATCCCAAAACTGATATAATGGACACACAGAGTCACCCAGGACACAAATTCCTTGCTGTTATTCTCTTCTGCCATTCTCAGCCATGGCTTCCATTCTCAAAGTAATCTCATGGTCCCAGATGGCTATGGGAACCCCCAGCATCATTATCCACTTCCTAGGCAGCAAGCAGGAAAAAGGCCTCTAAGTTCTTTCCCTGACATCCCTCTCAACAATTCTACAACTTCCTCATGTGGATATATCTAGTTACAAGAGATACTTAGAAAATACAACCAAAGCTGAATACATTGTTATCTCTAAAAATATATGGGTTATTATTTAGGAAGAAGGGGAGAATAGATGTTGCTTAGGCAATAGTTTCCACCTATTTCCAAATTAAAATGTCTAAAATGAATGAGCTAGATGTAGCAAGATTTGGTTTGGAGTGGGGTGGGGAGTTAAAAAGACTGCTAAAGGAGATTTTTGGTAATACTGTCCCCTTTTCAGGCTCTTTGGCTATGCTCATTTATATTAAGAATGCTGAACACTAATGCAATTTTAAAAAAATAATGTGCACAAGTCTTTAAAGATAGGTTTGGACCAAAATATGGAAAGCTTTGATGGAAGTTTTAAGGAAGATTTGTAAAGCTCATATTTGGTAGGTAATGATTGGAATCATTGAAGATTTTTGTAACAGGAAATGAAACGAAAGCATTGTTTTCAGAATGTGAATCCCATGGGTCTTTAAACAGGTATATGCAGAAATATTGGTCAGAAATCACTGCAGTTGAAACCATATCCCAACATTTTCATTCATTCCGTATGCAATGTGAACGTTATGGCAATTCCTTGGAGCCACTGAAAGTGTTTTATAACACCAATTCTGTTTCCTTAATTATGTGACATACAGGGTGGACATAAAATTTGTGTGCAATTTAAAATAGTTCAACATAGTCAACTGTGCATGAACTTTATGGACACTCTGTATGTAAAAACATGAAAGTTCTGACAGGATGGGCCAGGTTATGGTGCAGTAACAAAACCCCTCAAATCACACTGATTTAATGCAAAAGTTTATTTCTATTTACCACAAAAATCTGCTGTAGGTCAGGTAACTTTCCAGATCACCTGTTTTCCATATATTGGATGTGCATTCCATGCTCTGATCTTGTGTTATCTCTGTAGCATTTGCTGCCACAGGATAAGACACACACCTCACTTCCAGCCACAATCCACTGGTAAGGTCTAGTCACATGATTATGCCCATTTGCAAGGGAATCCCAAAACAATAAATGAGATGATGTCTCATTTAAAATGTGACAATCTTCAGGCACTGACCCAACCATCAGCATGTACTTTGTAGGTGTTACAGTAGGTATTTGCCTATTTGTTTTATATGCCATAACTTTAATTTCCTACAATTATCTTGATATTCTTGTTGATATATAGCCCTTCATGTAGCTCATGAAGTGAATCATTATCTCATCTCCATGTCCCCAAAGAAGATCCTAATTGTCTTAAGCAAATGCATACATTCTGTTTCCCTGGATAAAATCATTGGTTCAGAGGTGGGCATGTGACCAAAACTAGCACCATGAGAATGGATTTCAACACTTATTCCCAAAATGCTGGGCAGAAGTGCATTCTCTTACCCTGGAAAATGAAGAAGTCCATCTCATGATCGGTAGAGTAGCCAGTTTCACAATTAGCCCTACACTATGAATAATAGAACAAAGGTCTAGCACGCAACTGGTGAAGAGGGTCTTTGTTGACAAAGCTAAGCTGCTTAGTCAACCAGTTTGAGTCTGCCCTGCCTCTCTGAGCTTTCAAGGTTTGTTAGCTCTTCCTTCATTGTTTAAGCCAAATTTAGTTTGGGCTTTCTGTTTCTTGCAAGAAAAAAACATTCTGATAAAATTTTCTACTGGAAAATGGAATATAACTTGTCTCAGAATATGTTAAGCTAAATTTCTGGTGAGATTAGATTTAAGGAAAAGAGTGAAGAAAGAGTATGATTTTTAACAATCAAAGTAATTTCAAGGGGGATTTTTGTGAAAAAATGTAGAAGAAACAAACAAAAAAAAATCCATACTATAGTAACTTACAAAAGAAAAAAACACCCAATAAAATAAACTAGGGATCTTTGGAGAAATGGCTGATTTCAGCTCCAGGATAGGATATGTATATGATAGGAATGGGAAATTTTGGTGTGGCATACAGCAAGGAAGCTATCATAAATAATTGGGTAATGTCAGAATTACTCAGAATTACATGATGTCTGGTATTTGTTTTAAAATTGTCTATGAGAGTAGGGGATAAAGGAGGATAGATGACTAAATATTGGTCATGAGTTGATAATTGTCAGAGTTGGGTGATGCATACACAGTGGTTTACTGTATTATTCTGTGCATTTTTGTATGTCTTTGTCATTTCCCAAAATAAAATGGAGGAAAAAAACTAGAAATAAACTTGAAGGAGTTCTTACTGGCCTGAGATAAATCAATTTATATATCAAAAAGAATAATGATTGCAAATAATGAAATTACATCAAAATTTCTGAAATCCATAAGTTCTTATGAATATTTTAAAAAGTCATTACCATTGGAAGTTGCTAGGCACCCATTACTCTAAAAATTAATCAAATAATCAGTAATTTATTCTGCTTTATATTTAAAAATTATATTTTAGAATGTGGCAGCCATGGAGGCACAACTCCCAGATTTCCCTTTAAGAAAAAATTTGCCATTTTGCTGTAAGGGATATACTTATCTGACAGCCTCCAGCTGTTAACACCTATAGGATCCACAGCATCTTTTCAGCTGAGGTCACTCTCTTCCAGGCAGTCCTGGTGCAGGGACTGAACAGGGTAAAGTGACCAAGGATGCCATTTCTGCACAATGCGTGATTCCTCTAATAGGCTGTCTTTAGGGCTGGGTACCGTGGCTGACACCTGTAATCCTAGCACTCTGGAGGCCAAGGTAGATGGATTGCTTGAGCTCAGGACTTCCAGACCAGCCTGAGCAAAAGTGAGACCCCCATCTCTACTGAAAATAGAAAAACGGAGGCAAGAGGATTGCTTGAGCCCAAGAGTTGGAGGTTGCTGTGAGCTATGACGCCATGGCTCTCTACCCAGGGGAACAGCTTGAGACTCTGTCTCAAAAAATACATACATACATACATACATACATACATACATACATACATACATACATACTAGGCAGTCTTTGCTCCACAGTTCTCCCACTGGGTTGGGCAAAACTTTATCAAATAAGCTTTATAGTCTGAAGCCCTGATCTCCCTATGCAATATGACTTCCTTCCTTTTTTATTTTTCACAGATGTTACCTCTCAATAAATCTCTTATACTTCTGTGTCTCAGCTTCTGATTCCTATAGGACTCAAAGAACTCACAGATGAACCAACAAGTTGATGAAATTTCTTTATCAAAGTTAATAAATGCAAAAGGGGTGAAAAAATTAGAAAAGCATCTTTGCAATTTCTAATGAAATAATAGATCTTGTAAATAACTATCAGGGGATGTAAAACCATTAGGTAAAACAGGTTGATAGAGAATTTTATAAAGATACCAGACAAATATTACCAGAATCCACTCATCAATTCAGAATCACTAAAAGTGAGAAAACTAGATATAATGTGTCTCATGATGTGATGCAATAGAATACTCACAGCACTGCTTTCTGGGCAAAAATATTGAGTCTAAATCTAGTCAAGTCTCTCGATCAGTGATTTTTCAACTGGTATGCTATGAGAGGATCTTAGGTATGCAGCAAAAATTCTTAAAAATCATAAATTATTTTTGAAAGAAGTTTGAAGCACAGTAAGTACATTTTTCTTACTCTTTTTTTTTGATTAACATAATTTAAGTGTAACTATAGGTTCAAGTGTGCTGTGAGATTTTAAAAAAGGTTGAAAAACACTGTTCTAGATCTAATTATCAGTTTTCAGGAAACATGGGCAATGGAGGAATAAATAGACGCTACTATAAGAAATCAATCAGGCAAATAAAAAATAGTGGACATTTTGCAAAATAAACGATTAGTTGTTTTCCAACAAGTTAACTGCATTAAAGAAAAAGGGATAAATAATCTCCAACTCATTTTATGAACTCAACATTAACTTGACAAAGATAGTTCAGGAAAAGAAAATACCAACCCAATGTCCCTTGTGAATATAGATAAAAAATTATCAACAAACTATTATTAAATCAAATCAAGCAAAATATAAAAAGAATAATATACAATGACCAAGTAGGGTTAATCCCAGGAATGCAAGTTAAATTCAACATTTAAAATCTAATCAGTGCAATCCTATGAATGCTATGGTTTGAATATTTGTGTCTCCTCCAAGTTCATGGTAAAACTTAATTCATAAGATATTTTAATGAGACTTTAGGAGCTGATCAATCCATAATCACTCCACTCTGCCCTTCTACCATAAGAAGACTCAGTATTCATCCTTTCTAGAGGACACAGTGTTCAAAGTGCCATCTTAAATACAGACACAAGACCCTTACCAAACACCTGTCAGTGCCTTTATCTTGGACTTCCCAGTCTTTATAACTTTGAGAAATAAGTTTCTATGATTTATAAAATATCCAGTTTACAGTATTTTGCAATAGCAGGAAACAACTGAGATATTCAGTATACTAATAACCCAAAGAAGAAAAACCAATGATCACATCATTGATATAGAAAAAGCATTTGATAGAATCAATATCTATTAATATTAACAAAAAGTAAGGAATAGAATGGAGTCTACTCAACCTGATAATGGGTGTCTACAAATAAAACAACTTTAAGAAAATCATACTTAATGTGAAAACCTGAACACTTTCTCCTTAAGATCAGGAAGAATCAAGGATATCTATTCTCACTCTTGTTTCAACAGTGCAGTAGTCCAAATCAGTACAGTAAGACCAAAAGCAAGAGAGAAAAAGAAAAAGAAGAAATAAAAAAAGACATACAGATTACAAAGGAAGAATTGAACCCCTACCTATTCATGGGTGACATTATTCTCTATGTAGACAAAGAATTTATAAAGAAACTCTTAGAATTAGCAAATGAGCTTAATTAACAAAAAAGATACAAAGTCAACAAACAATAATCAATAATATTAGTAACAATTATAAACCAGAATTAAGCACTATAATTTATAGTAATTACAAAAAATGAAATAGTTAAGTATATTAAACATGCAGGATCTATTATGTTGAAAACCACAAAATGCTGAAGAAAATCAAAGTTGACCAAAATAAATTGAAACATTGTTTATGGACTGGAAAACTCAATATAGTAAAGATGGCAAAACCCTTCAAATAGAGCCATAGATTTATTACAATTCTAAATAAAAACCTAGCAGGAGTTTTTTTTTGAAGATATTGACAAGTTGATTAAAAAAAAATTGTATGGAATGGAAAAGGAATAGCCAAAAATATTTTAAAAAACAGAATACAATTGAAGAAATTTCATTATCTGATTTTAAGACTTCCTATAAATCTACCACAATCTATATAGTGGCAAAAGGATAGCCACACAGACCAATACAACAGAACAGAGTTCAGAAATAGACCCACACAAATAAATGATTTTTGACAAAGGGGCAAAGGCAATCAATGACAAAAAGATAATTTTGAGGATCAGTGAGGCCAAGAGTGTGAGACCAGCTTTGGCAACAAAGTGAGACCTCATCTCTGCAAATAATAAAAATAAATTTTAAAAAATTTTAAAAAGATTCTGAGATAATCAGAATTCAGATAATCTTTTGTATCTCTGTGGCATCAGCTGTTATTTCTTCTTTATCATTTCTGATTGAAGTTACTAAAGATTTTACTTTTTTATTTCTAGTTAGTTTGGCCAAAGGCTTATCTATTTTATTTTTTCAAAAAACCAACTCCTTGTTTCATGAATGATTCTTTTGTTTTCAATTTCATTGATCTCTAATTTAATTTTCTTCTGCTGGGTTTAGGCTTGGATTGTTCTTTGTCCAATTCCATAAGATGGCTTATAAGTTTGTTGATGCGCTTTCTTTCTGTTTTTTGAACGTAGGCATCTAAAGTGATAAATTTTCCTCTCAGAGTTGCTTTTGCAATATCCCACAGGTTTTGGCAGCTTGTGTCTTCATTGTTGTTATACTCAAGGAAGGTAATGATTTCCTTTTTTATTTCTTCCTGCACCCAACTGTCATTCAGCATAAGGTTGTTTAACTTCCATGCTTTTGGGTGAGGTTGAGCATTATTGTTGCAGTTGAGTTGCACTTTTAGTGGCTTGTGGTCTGAAAAGATGCAAGGTAGAATTTCAATTCTTTTGATTTTGTTGAGGTATGTTTTGTGTCCTAGGATATGATCAATTTTGGAGAATGTTCCAAAAGAGTGCTTGAAGATAACACCAAATGTATGGTCCATAAAAGAAAATACTGATAAATTAGTATTCATCAAAATTTAAAACTTCTGCTCTGAGAAATCAACTGTTAAGAGAATGAAAGAACTGACTACAGATACTGAGGAAATATTTACAAAGCACATATCCAACAATGAGCTTGTATCTATGGGGGAACAGCTGCATGTTAGTACCTGGGGACTTCACATGACTTCCACATAGACCACATAGGCAAAGCTTGAATGGCAAACTGAATCTTGGCAGAATCCCTTGTGATCCTCCCTGGAGGATACAAGAAAGTATGGAGGGATAATGAGGTACTGCTACAAAGTCATTCTTACTGGCTCCCCTCTACACCAAGAGGCTGTCATGACCCAGTTTGTCATCGTCTGGGAGGTTTCTGATGGGGTACAAGGCTTTCTGCCTTACCACCCTTAAGGCACACTGCAGCTCCAAAACTGTTTGGCAGTATCACAGAATGGGCTCCTCAGCAATAGTGTATCACATCATTCTTGTGGTCACCTAACCTCTTTTGTTTCACTGTCCCTGCACAAAGGCTACAAAAAGCTGGCAGCTTTAGCTACTCTGTTTTTATTATCCATATAAGCAATAAACTGAGTCAAAAAGAGCCTGTTATTTTTAGACTGGGACAGAATCTGTCAGCCTAGCTTTACTTTGTGCTTGACAATACCCAGAATTTATATAGAACTTTCAAAGCTCAACATTAAGAAAACAAGAAACTCAAATAAAAACTGGACAAAAGACCTGAACAGACAATGCAGAGAAAATAAACAGAAGGCAAATAAGTATTTGAAAGGCTGTTCTACATCATTAGCTATTAAGGAACTGCAAATTAAACCATGGTGATAGATCCACTACATACCTATCAAAATGGCAAAATAAAAAGCTGGCCAGGCACAGTGGCTCACCCCATATTCCAGCACTCTGGGAGGCTGAGGTGAGAATATTGCTTGAGTTCAGGAGTTTGAGACCAGCCTGAGCAAAGTGAGACCCCATCTCTACTAAAAAGAAAATCTAGCCAGGCATGGTGGCAGGTACCTATAATCTTAGCTAGTAGGGAGGCTGAGGCAGGAAAATTGCTTGAACCCAGGAGTTTGAGGTTGCTATGAGCTATGATTGTGCCTTGGAGCTATGATTGTGCACACTCCAGCCTTGGTCTCCAGTGCATGCAACAGAGTGAGATTTTGTCTCAAAAAAATTAAATAAAAAAATAAACGTTCTGGAGAAGATTCAGAGCAATTGGAACTTTTACATTGCTGGTGGGAAGGCAAAATCATATAGGCATTCTAGAAAAAACAGCTTGGCAGTTTTTGATAAGTTAAATATACACTTACCATGTGACCCAATAATTCTTTTCCTGTGTATTTAACCATAGCAAGATGTTAAGATTTAACCTTAATCAAGATGTCCTTAAGCAGATGAATGAACAAATTATGGCATATTCATGCAGCAAAACACTACTTAGTACCATAAAAGAACAAGTTACTGATTCATGCAACATGGGTAGATTTTATTTTGCTGAGAGAAGAAGCTGTTCTCAAAAGTTTACACACTATATGATTCTGTTTATATAACGATCTCAAAACAAGAGATTAAATCAGTGGGTACCAGCAGTTATTGCTGTGGAGACAGTTAGACTTTGAAGGCCATGAGGCAGCTTTGTGGATGATGGAACTCTTCTGTATCCTGATTGTGGTGATGGTTGTCTGAATTTATACAGAGAACCAAAAACCAATTTTACTGTTCTGTATTTATACCAAAAGGGGCAAAAATGTTGTATGTTAATTTTAAACATAAAATGTATAAAGAGAAGAAAAGAGAAAGTGAAGGGAGGACTATTATAAAATAAAAGACATGAGATAATACTACCACATGCAATTTGTGATTTGAACAAGCTAATTTCAAAAGGCATTTTGTTGTTAAATCAAGGGAAATTTAATGTGAATTTGGAATTATATGTTAAATTTAAGTTTTCAAAATGTGGCTATGTAAAAAAAAATCATCAGTTACATACAGATTCTGAGATATATTTGTGTGTGAAGTAGCATTAAGCCTGAGATTTTTCTAGTACATGAGGAAAAAAGTGGAAGTGCTTGACTAGTAAATGTTGAAACTGGAGGTTTATTATACAGTATTTTTAGTATGTTTGAAGTTTTCTGTAATTTTTTCTTGAAAGTGGGATTTTATAGCCGGGCACCTGTAGTCCCAGCTACTTGGGAGGCTGAGGCAAGAGAATCACTTAAGCCCAGGAGTTGGAGGTTGCTGTGAGCTGTGATGCCACAGCACTCTACCCAGGACAGCATTCTACTCAGGGTGATAGCTTGAGGCTCTGTCTCAAAAAAAAAAAAAAAGAAAGAAAGAAAGAAAGAAAGAAAGTGGGATTTTAAAAAATAGAGTATAATTTCTTTTCAATATTTATTTTAAACCAGTAGACACGGGCCTACAGTTAGTCTCCTTCCCAATGTCAAATCTTCCCAATCAATCCAAGTAAATAAATGCTGTGTGCCAAAATTAATACTGACTTGAAAAAAAAAAGCCAAGAAATCTTATACTTTGAGCAATAAACTATTAAAATTACTAGATTAGTAAAGATTTGCAGAGTTATATTTTAAAATAGCAAATCAAAACAATTTTCAGTTATTCCATCAAAGAAATAAAGGGCAAGAGTAATTTTAAAGCAATAATTATGATCCTGAAAATCTCAGCCAAAAGACAAGATTACTCAGGCTTTTAAATGCTCATTAATATTTACATAGTGGTGTTTTCTCACTGTGTTGGTCCAGCCTGTTCTTTTGAGCATTATTATTATTTATCATTTCTTGAGCCTCAGCATTGCGTGAGATACAGATGATAAGTTTTCTCCCTACGGGACAACAATTCAAAACCACAAAAGCAAAATAAAGATTAACTGTGTAAGAAATGAAAACCAAATGAAAGGTTAAGAAGCACACTCTGAATTTTTTGCTTTCAGCTTTAAGCCCATGATGTAATACATGTTTCTATTAGGGGGTATAAAACTGTTTATATTGGGAGGCACCTGTGGCTCAAAGGGGTAGGGTGCCGGCCCCATATGCCGGAGGTGGTGGGTTCAAACCCAGCCCTGGCCAAAAACTGCAAAAAAAAAAAAAACCCAAACAAACAAAACTGTTTATATTAGGGGCATAAAACAAGCCTAAAGTTGGTAAGGCAAAGAAAACCTTCAGCTTTGAAGACACAGAATACATCCCAGAGATCGTTGGAAAAGAATATCCTACGTTAGAAATCGTTTCGCTTTCTGCTATATAAAAACTAATAGAATCTATTTCTAGCTGTAGAGGACTGTAATCACGAGCGGGGGCAATGTAGAGATAGAGGGAGAAGGAGAGAGGGATATTAAAGTCTGCCCAGTAGACTTTTTTGTTTCTTTCCTTTTGGTAATACCATCCTCTGCTTCAGGACTGCTTCTCCCAGTCCATGTATTCCTGATGGGAATGTCAATCATAGTGCATTTCTCCTCTACCTTATAATGACTTTGTGCTAAAGGATGCAGGCCTGAAGCAGCTGAAGGTCAATTTTACAGGACTCATAATGAACTTCTTTGACAGTGTAGGCCACTTTGCAAAGAAAAATAGAAATTAATGAGTATAGCATAAACACTGACACTTCTAAGCCCCAAAATCAGGCCCTTGAGGCCCTTCCTGTTATAATTCTTTATACTGTATGAGCTATGCCACAATCCTTTTAAACCAATACATCCAAGTTTTTGTTTAGGATGGTTGGAATTGGGTTTCTTTTGTCATTTGCACCTTAAAGAATCCTGAGAAGTAAAAACAACTTGCCCAGAGACATCATTAAAACCCAGGTCTGCCCACCTCTACACAGTAGGCTTTTCCTACCTACTATTAACTATTAACTTTCCATGTTAATTTACTGTTTATCTTCCAGCTGCGTTATTCCTAAAATCTAGTTTCCTTCAGGATTGGGAATGGAAAGGAAAGGGGCTGTGCGGGGAAAATGGGGGTTGTAGGTATCACTTTCTGGTAGTAGAAAGGAAATGAGAGCTACAAATACAATAACATTCAGCAAGAGTTAGTAGCAAAACCCTTGACCCATTTTGTATGGTTATCTAATGCATATTTGAAAGAACCTAAGCTGGCAACCATACAATCTTCTGCCCAAGCACAAATCAAAGCTGTGTAATTCCAGGAAAGGATGATATGAAAATACTTTCCCTTTGCTCTGCTCTATCCAGTTCTAATGAATGTATTTTAAAAATGTTTAATATGGCTTGGCACCTGTGGCTTAAGCGGCTAAGGTGCCTGAGCTAGCAGTTCGAATCCAGCCTGGGCTGTCAAACAACAATGACAGCTGCAACCAAAAAACAAACAAACAAAAAAAAAATAGCTGGGCATTGTGGCAGGTGGAGGCAGGAGAATTGCTTGAGCCCAGGAGTTGGAGGTTGCTGTGAGCTGTGACCCCCCACAGCACTCTACCCAGGGTGACAGCTTGAGGCTCTGTCTCAAGAAAAAAAAAAAAAAAAAAAAAAAGTTTAATACCAGCAATACCAAATGAAATGCTCAAGTTTTCTGTGTTCAGCAAGAGTACATCTATTTCTATTTTAAAGGTACTTTATTTACTGTCTCACTGCAATATGCAAAGAAAAAGAGGCACTGAAATAATGCCAGTTATAATTTAAATTAGTGGGTTTTTTATAATTACTTTTAAGTCTTTTATTATTATTATTTTAGGAGACAGAGTTTTGCTTTGTTGTCCTCGGTAGAGTGGTGTAACAGCTCACAGCAACCTCCAACTCCTGGGCTTAGGCGATTCTCTTGCCTCAGCCTCCTGAGTAGCTCGGACTACAGGCGCCTGCCACAACACATAGCTATTTTTTTTTTGAAGTTTTTGGCCGGGGCCAGGTTTGAACCTGCCACCCTCAGTATACGGGGACAGCGCCCTTCTCATGGAGCCACAGCCACTGCCCTGCTTTTAAGTCTTAAATGTCATTTCTTCAGTTGCCAATTTTGAATGCTTACTAATTGTACTTATGATTTGCAGTTTTTTTCCCGGGCCGGGTTTGAACCCACCACCTCCTGTTTATGGGGCCAATGCCCTACTCCTTTGAGCCACAGGTGCCGCCTTGCACTTATGATTTGAACTTATCTTTTTTACTCATTTACTTCTTACCTTACTTATTACTGTTTATTTGTTTATTCACTTATTTATTAGCAGTGACCTTACCAGTTGGTATTTTTACCTTGCCTTCATGGTGTTTTTAACAGTCTGGGTTACAGAAGACACAAAGTATTTGTTAAATTAACACATTTATTAACTATATTATTGAAAAATAAAAGCCACTTTGCTAAAGGTTCCATTGCTTACAAATGTGGGGGCTGGAGAAGAGTGGTGAAAACTACTGTTGTAGGGAATTTGGAGCTAAAGGTTAGATGACATGACTTTACATTATATATATTTTTCCCTTCAAAAGTCAAAGTGCTATATCACTAATTTTTTATAGCGTAACAACATAAAATTATTTCTGCCTCAATTTTAAAGATTTAAACAATTTATTTTCTTTAGAATTATAGAAATACATGAAACAATAAGGCATCTGGATTCAGAAAATCTTTGACCTTTATATTAAAAAATTAAATCTTATATTGGAAGATTTTAGAATCTTTGGATTCAAAGGTTTCTCCTTCTCCTGTGTCAATCCCTATATTTATATTTTGATTTCTTTCTTTATAAAGAAAGCATATAAACATATGTTTAGTCTTTCCTTCCATTCCAGGTTACATTTCATCTTGAGCAGATTTGAAACCAGATTAACTGTAATAGGATTCCAGGATGTGGGCAGATGTCTACTTGTCACGGACGATTTCTCTTGCAATCAGCTCCTTCATTATTTCATTGGTACCACCATAGATTGGCTGAACTCGGGCATCCACATAAGCTCTGGATAAATCAGAAAATGGTTGAATAAACACATAATATATTAGAAATAGTAAGTTTTGTCTCATTAGGTAACTATTAATTAAAGCATTCATTTAATAAAATCCAAACAATAAAAGTCCTTCAGAAATTACTCATTTTTCCAGTATGGCATTCACCTAGGTTGGTAAAACTGTAAAAAATCTATTAAATATTGATTACATATATATATCTTTGTTTTAGTTTGCTTGAAGAGATTCCAAAGTCAAACTGACATTTGTAAGTATGTTTCATTTGATTTAATTTTGTAAAATTTGGCACATATAATAGCATTCTTAGAAAGTCTGTTTTAGATTTACAGATGCATGGAATGTCTACGGTTCTTATTATCTTTAATGTTATCTAAAAATGTAGAAATCCACCGGTTTGAGAGAAAACGAAAATGAAAAGAATTTACATATTTTCCAGTATTACCTTCAATTCCACCACCTCTGCCACAGTAAGAGTATACATTGGTGCTGTAGAAAATATTACTTCCAAGAAACTTAACAAATACTTTTTGAAAACAGCTATTAAACACTCCAGTATGGAGTTAAAATACTATGTGACTAAATCCACTGTCATAAAGAAACTCCACAAAAATTACCAGGGATTCAGGTTTAAATAACCGTAATAGTAAAACATGCCACTGTACAGTTGTCTTTATCTTTTCTTATCTCATCCTTTCAGCTCTGAGATCAGAGGAATAAGTTTTATTATTGTTTTGAAGGTAAAGGAACTGAGGTTCAGAGAAGTTAATACATTTACTAGTTAATGGCCACTAACAGACAATTGGCAGACTAGAATAAGGATGAAGTATTCTGCCTCTTTGGAAGTGTCCTTTTTTATTACATCACAGCACTTTCATTGGCCCAGGCATTTAGGGCTAGCTATTGAGCTTTGGACTTTCTTTCTTAGCAGACAAAATTCAAAAGCTTTTTTCCAGAAATATAAAATCTGTGTTTTAAAAAAATTTAATATTTAGGACAAATTTAATGTGCCAGGTCTCTGGGAACATGACCAATTTTGGACTTATTCTTCACCATATTCATCAGAGTTCCTTGCAAACAAGCAGGAACTCAGTAAATATTTACAGATTTGATTTACTGTATTAGGAAGGATATTTATTTCAGACTCTCAGTACATTCTGATTAAAGTTTTAAAAGCTAGTGACATTTATATTTTCAAACATTTTTTTCTGAACAGATTCTGTTGTTCCCCACTTTCATTTTGAGGATCTACCTACCATTTCAACAAACTTCAGTAATCACAATGCTTTTAGACTGGGTTGGGCATTTTTTGTTCACATTAAATAAATTCCAGTGGAGTACGTAATGTCAGGTATCAGTAGACATTTTATAAGTTACTAATTAAATGTAGTCATCAACTAAAATTAACAGAGAAAGGCAGAAGCAGAAATGTTTAACCACACTGCAATGAAGCTCTACATCTCAGACTGCCCTTCATAGCACAGAAGAGAAATCTGCAAATGGCAAAGCTTAAGCCTCACTTGCCACAGACCCAACCCTATGTAAGACTGAATGAAATAAACCCACAAGCTGAAGACCAGTTGTTTAAAAAAGGACAAAAACAAAATAAAACAAAGAAAAGTGCCTCTTTTGTCTGTGAAAGCAAGTAACAGAAATATAAACAAATCACGTAGCTTAATCTAGGAGATACAAGAAACAAAATGAGAATGATTTTTGCTATCAAATTGAAGTCTGTGCATTACATCCACCTGTTGCCTAATGTGTCTAATTTGCTTTTTTGATAGAGATATTAGGATTACATGGGGAGAGAAATGGCGATCTAAAGATTCATATAATCTTAGACCTTAAGAAGCTGGCCAAGAAGAGTAATTCTTATTTCTTAAAGGGAACATTTAGTCTCTCAAACAGAAACCAGGATTTCAAATAAGCCACCGAGCTACATACAATTTTTGCTTGCTACTGACTTTAAGGAATTAACTCCACAGAAACGGAGACCAAGTGTTACTCCACACTCTAATCTTAAGCCATGTAGACGGTTGCCTCATCCTCATCTAATATGTCTTAGAACATGAACTAAAACATACTGAGCCACTACATAGCTTTTGTTCTTAATGTAATTTTAATAAAAGGTTTATTCCCTTCATTAAGGACTATAAGCATATCAAATGTTTCCATTTATGCTTGCTAAAATGATAAATTTGAAAGACTGCAAGTATGAATATGGATTTTGCTATTCTATATACATATTATGATAAAAATTAGAAAAAGTTTTTAGAAGCCCATAATATTCCTATTTTTCAGATTCAGAACTAAATTGAACTTTTCTATATGAATCAAAAATTTCCTTGGAAAAATTTTTTTTTTTTTTTTTTTTTTTTTGAGACAGAGCCTCAAGCTGTCGCCCTGGGTAGAGTGCTGTGGCATCACAGCTCACAGTGACCTCCAACTCCTAGGCTCAAGCGATTCTCCTGCGTTTGCCTCCCAAGTAGCTGGGACTATGGGTGCCCATGACAACACCCGGCTATTTTTTGGTTGCAGCCGTCATTGTTGTTTTGCAGGCCCGGGCTGGATTGGAATCTGCCAGCTCAGGTGTATGTGGCTGGTGCCTTAAGCCGCTTGAGCCACAGGCACCGAGCCAAGGGAAAATTTTATATATACTGAAAATATTGCTTCTTAAATAAAAGGAAACATATCCTATCTAGAGTAATAAAGAAAAATGAGATGTGGAAGTTAGTGAGGCAAAAGACTATGGGAAGAAGATAACACTGCTATTTACAAATTAGCACTGATTCAAACTGACAGTAATATTTATGTGCAATACAATAAGAGGTGTACTTAACTTATTTTAATTTTAAGTAAATAAAAAAATCTATTTGACTGGGTATGGAGGAAACACACCTCATGAAGATAAATGACACACCCCTAGCTAGTATCATACCAAATGAGGAAAAATTGAAAGCCTTTCTTCTAAGACCTGGAATAAGGCAAGGATGCTCACTTTCATGACTGTTATTCAACGTAGTACTACAAGTGTTCTGGCCAGACCAATCAGAAAAAAAAAGAAATAAAGGACATTCAAATTGGAAAGGAAGACATCAAATTATCCTTCTGTGCAGATATATGATGATCTGACTCTTAGAGAAACCTAAAGATACACAAAAAACTATTAGAACTGGCAAACAAATTCAGTAAAGTTGCAGTATACAAAATAAACATAAAAATCAGTAGCATCTGTATATGCCAACAGCAAACAATCTGAAAAAAAAAAAAAAAAAAACTACCCAAGAAAGTAATCCCATTTATAATAGCTACAAATAAACAAAACTACCTAGGAAGAAACTTAACCAAGGAAGTGAAAGATCTCTATAATGAAAACTGTAAAATTGATAAATGAAGTTGAAAGAAGACACACAAAAAATGGAAAGATATTCTATGTACATGGATTGGAAGAATCAAGATTGTTAAAATGTCCATCTGCCCAAAGCAATCTGCAGATTCAATGTAATCCCCATCAAAATACTAATGAAATTCTTCACAGAAATAGAAAAAGAGTCCTAAAATTTGTATAGAGCCATACTGAGCAAAAAGAACAAAACTAGATGAATCACATGAGCTAACTTTAAACAGTACAACAAAGCTATAGTGATCAAAACAGCATGGTACTGGTATAAAAGCAGATTAATGGACCAGAATAGAGAACCCCCCCCCCCAAAAAAAAAATCCACACATCTATAGTGAATTCATTTCAAAAAAGTTACTAAGAACATACTGGGTAAAGAATAGTCTTATCAATAAATGGTGCTGGAAAAACTGGATATCTATATGCAGAAGAATGAAACGAGACCCCTACTTACCTTTCATGATATACAAAAATTAAATCAAAATAGATTAAAGACCAATCTAAGACCTGAAAGTATGAAACCACATACTAAAAGAAAACATTTGGGGAACCTGCGGCTTCAAGGCTACATGTGGCCCTCCAGATCCCCAAGTGCAGACCCTCGACTAAATCCAAATTTTACAGAAAAAATGCTTTGGTGGATTTGTCCTGTAAAGTTTGGATACAGTCAAAAGGCCACACTCAAGGATCCAGAAAGCCACATGGACAATGATTTATTGAGGAATACCTCAAAAGCATAGGAAACTGGAGTGAAAATAAACAAATGAGAAGCTAAAAAGCTTCTGTATAGCAAAGGAAATAATCAACAAAGTAAAGAGATGAGAGAATATTTACAAACTACCTATTTGACAAGGGATTAATAAACAGAATATATAAAGAGGTCCAACAACCTATTAGGGAAAAATCAAATAATCTGATTTAAAAAAATGGACAAAAGGGAGTGGATTAAAGATGGTGGCTGAGTAACAGCTTCCCTGTAACTGGGCTTGGCGTATCTGGGGAGACAAGACTCCAGACATCTCTGGCTGGTGGGATCTGCCTATGATCATCCCTTTGAGGATACAGGGAGCCAGCAAGGGACTTCTGGACACCAGGAGGAAGACAAAAACAGCGGAAAACTGGCAAGTGGCTGCATGTGTTCGATCAACCTAATCACGCCGGCAACTGTGAGTACAAGCAGCAGTGAGACTGCAAACTGGAAAGGCCTTACCTGTGAACTTTTTTGGTGTTCTTGGACTTGGCGCTCAGTTGAGCTGCATTGGGGAGAGCTTGAGC
>CAUYPK010017678.1:0-28949 GCA_963574355.1 Loris lydekkerianus | reverse complement strand
AAAATCAAGAGGGTACACAAAACACAAGGATGTGGCCCCAGCGGCACCACCTGATGCCAGATTCCCTGCAAAGTAGCGCCAGAACTGGGTCCTCTTGTCCACACCACCCAGGAAGATCTGCTTGTATTTATCTTTGAAGGCTAACTTGAGAGCCTGGGTGGGGAAGTATCGGATGACATTGGCCAGGTTACCATGCCAGAAGGACAGGACTCCCTGCTCCGTGGGGATACGGACCACACAGTCCATAATACCCTTGTATTGCTTATCCGCGGTGATTTGCTTGCTGGCATGCTGTACCTGCAGCAGCAGCTTGACTCGCTCAATGGGCGCTACTGTGGTCTTGGAGATGGCCGAAGCCACTTCACCTGCCAGGAAGTCCTTGATGAAGGACACAGCGGCATCTGTCATGTTGAAAGGAAAGAAGAGGCACGTGACTGCAAGACAGGACTAGGCCAAGAACCAGCTTTGATTCTGGGGCGATGGCCGGTCACACATTTTAGAACAGGAAAAAGTCAGGCACTGGGTTTGAAGAGTAGCCAACTGGTTTAGAGAGGTTGCCTCTTACATTTTGGGGCAAAAACAAAACAAAACAAACACCTTCCTAGTCTGTCTGTTGTCCACCAAGTTGAAATGTTTTGCGTCATGAGTTGTTTTCCTGAATCAAGACAGGCAGAGAGGTCTAGAAGCCATGAATTACAAGGGGAAATTGAGCCACCATCAACCCCAAAGTTTAGCTTTAGAGTTGGCTTTTGAGGAGCACTTATCCAAATTCCATGAATATACAGAGGAAGATGGAGAATTTTTTTTTTTTTTTTTTTTTTTTTTTAATGCAGGGTTTCAGTCACATTTATAAAGTAGAGGTAGCACACTGAATCTTACAGGGAAGTTAAAAAGTAGTCCTGGTTGACAAAATAAGTAAAATGATACATATATTCTGTGCAAATAATGCCATAAAGCAAATAGCTTCATATGCTCCATCTAAGACATCTGGGTAGTTTTTAAAGACTTTTTCTTCTTAAAATATGATCCAATGATCTAGTGTGGTGGTAATGAAGGTGGTAAAATCTACAACAAAATCTGAATCATGAAGAAAAGTTCAAAACTCTTGGGCACAGTTCAACAGAAGAAGCACCAAGTGCTTTTAAAAATACTATGTTGTCAAGCCCGGCTGCTATGAAATTGGAATAGTCCTAAACTAGCGTCGAGGCAATCTATCTTGCATACTAGTAGGCCACCTATTCTCACTGGTTTGATGTTATCTGGAGAGGCAGTTGGGACTAAAAAGTGTTGGGACAGTAAGTTCATCTTAAACTTTCAGCTGATATGAAAACACTTATATTGACAAGTTGCATACCACCTAGGAAAATGGCTAATTACATGCATACATTTTTATTTGATTTCTGGACCACAAGAGGTAATGATAATAATAACCACACTAGCAGCCCAAACTAACATTATTTAGTATATAGAGGCATGGGAGTAGGTATACTACATACACTATCACATTCAATCCTTACAACATTCAGAGGCTGGCTTTTGATATCACCCCTATTTTGTAGATGAATAAATTGAGGCTTGGAGAAGTTAAATAACTGAGCTTTCTGAATTAGGTGAAAAATTGGGCTCTACCGAGTTTCAGAAACATTCTAGGATAACAAATTGAATTACCCTGCTCCCCTGTGATTATTGTCTCTGAGCAGCAGTACGGCTTTAGGAATCAATATAGTGCATGAATTCTATGAATGTGCCTCTTAATAAGTTAATAAAACAGAGATGTTCTCATTGCCTCTCCATCAAAGTTTCAGGGGAAAATGAGAATATTAAATGCAGTAGGATAGGGAAGATCTGCTCCATTTGCTCTGCAATGATAATCTTTTACAAAAGAGGATTTTTATTATTAATTCTTTGCCTTCTGGGGATATTATAATTTTCTAGAATGTAGAACTGCCTTAAGCACAGTAATTTGCTGAGCTAGACTGAATCTCAAAATGTTTCAAATGAGCTGATAAACAACTGCATAATTAGCCATTATTAGATCAAGTCTGTATGTTACTGATACCCAGATGAACAAACCAATGGGTAGGCAAATTATAGATATAGTTCTAAAAACCAAGAGCCTGTGTTATATTTTTATATGCTTTGTAACTTGTACTTTAAAGAATTAAAAACCACATTTCATTTGCCCTTTTTAAAAAGAAGTTTAGATTATTTTATCAAAGACATCCTTAGAGACTTAATCATCAAATACATACTGCCGTGTATGAATAATGAAGGATTTTGTATTGAATGCAACTCATGCTCTAAAAATGACTAGATGATGGGATTTTTCTTTTCAATTAAAACTTGCCTCAAATCTATAGCTTGCATGAGTAATGCTCTTTCATCCCCCTTTTGAGTTTTGGTTTAAGTCCAAAGTATGAAATACATTTGTCCCTAACTATGAAAATAAAAGGTTTCGTGTGCTCCAATAAAGAAAATGTAGTCAGTTTTTCTGCTTAAACATACACACACCCATTATTTAAGTGGCTAGCCTCCAGTCCAAAATGTACCCATGTTACAGTCAAACCTTTCTTTTCTCTCATTTTTAAAGAACTTGACACAGGATCATAAAATGTTGCCTGGGTTGCAATTCATCACAAAAGGTTACAACCTAGTTGTAAGGTTTTTTGTTTTGTTTTGTTTAAATATTAAGGTCAACTCAGCAGTTTTGAGGATCAAATAAAGAAAATACAAAGAAACAATTTCTAAGCTGGTTTAATTTAAACAGAATTGTAGTTGATGCTCTGAACATAGGTCACAAAGCAAAATAGATAAACATATCAAATCACCTTTCAACAGAAAGAAGGCCTGCAGCACCAATTTTCCTGATGGTTTCTAAAATTAGAGAATTGATATTTTGTCTTAAGTGGTTTAGATGTCTTCCTGTTTAAGGGATGGACTTGGGGTTCTTTGCAGAAGTATTCTGATTTTTATGTCAGTGTTTCAGATGGCAGAGCATGGTAAACGGCCAATGTGACATTGTGCAAGGGGGTCAAGGCCACATGTGAGCCTAGCTGGAGAATGCATTTATCATTCAATTAAAAAAGCTATTTTGACCTTTGATGATTTTAAGAGCCACCAAAATTTGTATGCCCTTTTTATGCTTCCTGTTATCACTAATCCTCCATTTGATGCCAATTATTAGTCTTAGGTAACATTTTATTATTGTTGGGCTCAAGTTCTGCTTTCATCCACTGATGATTTATCCAGTCTGATTTCTTTTGTAGCCTCAGCCTTAACTTATTACAGATTTTGGATTCCTGTTAGTGTTCTCATATTTACATTTATTCAACTAGTCCTTTTGTTTTATAAACTCGTGTTCATCTTATTTGTAGATTTTTCAGGTTGCAGAAATAGACCATTTACATCCCCAACATTAAAGGAGTAAGGGCATCTATGCTCCCAAGTCAACAAGAAGGATCAATTTCTCTTTCTAAAAGTGTGCCAGCTGAACCTAGGCCATGATGAGAAAATAAGACCTTTGGTTCATAGGGTAAGAGAAGCCATAAAAACTGAGGATGAGTAGCATCTACCCAGGGAGCCAATACTGTGCAACTCAAGTGGCAACAGGGCTGTAAGGGCTCAGGGATGTTGCCTATGTTCCTGGAGCGCTCCATACAAAGTTCTAGTGTTCCATTCTGCATTGCACAGTAATTTTCTGTGTGTTCACACTCTCCAGCTTTATTTCAGTTCCCTGAGCTAGTATCTGTCTAGAGTAGATGTTCAGTGAAAACTAGTTGAATGAATAAATGAAGAAACGAATAAATTGGCAAGCAAGATGGCATTTCCCTCCCCTTTATCCAACTCTAAATTGTAGGAGCTAACCTATTTTTTCCTCTTGGACTGGTACCAAAAAATTGTATTTGGGTTTTTTTCTGGGTGGCATGACCAGTTTCACAAAGGGAAGTTCATCGTCAGACAATTCACAAAATATAAACTGGTTTAAATTGGAGATTGGGGAGAGAGAACATCAAAAGTCGAAATGATGGCAGTAAAGAAATAACTTCATCAGAAAATGTAAGATACATCTTATAGAAAGAAGCCTTCCACAGAAACAAAAAAGAAGTCTACTGCTTTGCCAGCTTTGTCTGCATGAGATAGATTTTTAAAAATTATTCTTAGGAAAATAATGAGAAGAACTGTAGAGATGAAAACATTGTATTATATTTATTAATTTAACATTTTTAAGAGAGTGAATTAAGACATTATTTTCCTATTAAAGAATATTTCTATTTTAAGCTTGGTGAAATACCAGGTTTGTCTTGTGACATGGTAAGTGATTCCCATAGCAATGGCCATTAGATGTCCCCCGTCATCCCTGAGTGGATAATTATTACTTGACATAGCTCTTTCAGAGAGATTATTATAAAATATACCTATCTTCTTTTGATCTACTGCTTTATTTATCCCATGTTAAAAGATCTTTAGAAACCTTTTTATCATTAATGGACAAATTCCATTTCATAGATACATCCATTAGTAGCCAAGAATAATTCTGATCTGATTAGAGATAACCATTTAAGACCACTAATTCACATATTAAATGCTTAGTACTGTACATTGTTAAAGACTGTATATCTCCAGACCCATTATCTTTTTTTTTTTTTTTCTTAGTATAAGACAGTAAATGAAACCTCAAATAGTGGATAGATCTTCTTTAGTCTAGACTGGAGAGAAAAAAGACTTAAAAAAAAAAAAAGCATAAATAAGCATATTGTTTGAGAACTCCTTTCAGAGGGGTGTTCAAGAATGAGAGTGGATGTTACGAAATAACAAAGTATTACAAATCTCTTTGAGATGGGAGCTCATTAAAAAGGAAAATATTTTTGGAAGAAGAGATCTCAAATGAGTATTTGAGAAAACAAACAAGTGTTTCTCAGAAGGATCAAAGTTAATTTGTTATTCTCATCCTAATTATTTTCTATGCAATGAAGATCATAAATAGAATTTATCTGTTTTTACAAAGGGCAACATTGGCGAGACAGAGAAACATGCTACTTTTTAGTACGATTTACATGTAGATTATAAACATCTCAAAGGCAGGGACCTAATTTATCTTACTCCCCATCCTCAGAGCCTGAAGTTGATCCCGAGAAATGTTGTTACTCAAAAAATGCTAGCTGAATGAATAACTTAAATTAGTACATAGCAGGTTTGCTAATCTCCGTGGAGAATCTACAACCTACAAATGTTCCAAAAAGTTCCAAAAGAATTTTAAGGCAGATTGTAACTTAAAATACATTTCTTCACAGAAAAAACCATCATGGATGAGGTTGGCAGGCCAGCTCATCAAAGTCCTTTAATCTACAACGTAGCAGAAACATTACGTATTTGAAATGAACAAGTAGCAGGAAAAAAAATATTGCAGCAATAAAACAAAAGAGAGACATCATAACATTGAATAAAAAGTCAAAATTTCCTCGTCTCTCTGTGCTTGAAAATAAGTAGACGTAAGTATAAGAAAATGAAGAGATGTGTGGAAATTGTCACGGAGAGGTTTATATTCTCGAGGAATTTTAGAAGCTGATAGCTTCTAAAAATTATATAGAATTTCCCTTCAAAACATAATTCTCCTTATTTATGGTAAAAATCTTTACAAACACTATTTTCCTGCTTATCAGTCAAGATTAAAGTTATTTTTAAAATTCAAAAGTGGAATGGTAAGAAGGGGAAAGAAAAGAAGTGAAGAAAAATCAAGTAAACGGAACAACAGCAAAGATAACAATATTGTACGACATGTTAATCTGGTGCTGTCTGTGCTCCAGCACTGAGGATGGATGTGAAAATGAAAACATACTCCCTGCCCTTAAGAAACTTCAAGTGTAGTAAGGGGAGTTAAATTCACAAACAACTAAGCACAGCTGTTGTAAGGACTATGAAAGAGGTAACCTGTATACAGTGGGACCAAAAAGAAGGTGTGCAGAGCCTCTTGGGACAGTTGGTGAAGGCTTGTGGTGAATCTTGAAAGAGGAGTAGGTAGTTTGCAGGCAGATGGAGAGTAGGAGCAAACCAGGCTCAGAGAGCCAGGTGTGGTGATGAGCTCTGTGCACAGCGCAGAGCCTGAGTGGGAGGAGAAACACACTGGGCTGAGAATAGCGGGGCCGGCCAGGGTTGGAGCAAGGAAAGGCCCAGTGGTCCCCATGGACCAAGCCTGAAGGAACAGCTTAAATTAGTACATACTGGGGTTCCTAATCTCAGCCCACAAATGTTCCCCAAAATTCCAACAGAATTTTAAGGCAGATTGCAACTTAAAATACGTATCTTCACAGAAAACACTTTGATGGATTAGCCTAGGGAACCCTGGAAACCTGAGGGGTGTTTCAAACAGGGCAGTAACATGACCAAATGGGCATTTTAGAAAGAGAACTCTAGCAGCACTATGGAGGATGGATTGTAGATGTGAAAAGCTGGTAGCAGAGAAACCTGTGAGATCTCTGCAAGGGAAGGAAAGCTGGGAGTAAACAGCAGGGCTAATTATAGAGAGAGCCAGGAGGGCCATTTGGTCTGTACTCATCTTCAAGAGCCTCAAATTTATATGCTTGATGTTGTCTCCTACAGAGGCTGCCTACCCACACTGTCGCTGAGGTTCACTGTCAAGATGGAGCTTTTAAAAAATGCTAGAAATTTTGTAAACTTCTTTCAACATTTTTTTGATTTTTATTACACTGGGAAGAGATGCAGTAATGGAGAAGGGATGTCCATTAGAGACGCCTGTTATGTTCAGTGCCTAGCTTGTACACGATCTTCTGGAAGACACAGGATGTCCGTGGTAGAGAGGAGAGGACATAACGTTCCCATAACTGGCATCAATTTGGGATTCTGTGGCTGGGTGAGGAGAGTGGGCATCCCTTTACTCATAAATGCTTGATGTTGGCAAGATGGGAGTTCCTGGTTCGGGAGTGCCTGGACTGTTATCAAACCATTCCTCTTTACCTACTTAGACTAGAGATGAAGGTCTTGGACTTGCAATATTTAGTAAAATGTTTTACATGTCTATAAATTACTCTCAGTTTTCCTGACATAGAAGATTAACTTTCAAAAATGGCTCAAGGTTAATTGTTTTTAAACAAAATTATTGACAGTAGCTTGTTTCTCTCATATTTATGTCTCCAATACTATGCTTTTTAATGCCTTATAAAAAGCATTATAATCTTTTACCAAAATAAAGCTTTTGAGGTTGTTGACTATAAAGAATGAATTTAATTTTTGCTCTTTAAACATATTTGATTAGCTATTGTTGAAAGGAAGACTGGACATGCGACAACACTAGGGGCTATTTATTTCCAGGTAATTGCAATACAATCACTCTGATGAATGAAGGTAAATGATAACCCTTTAGATTTAAAGAGAGCTGAATTTTGAAGTTAAAAAAAAAACAAAACATTCATTAAACACAATAGGTTATTAGCACTTTGCTAAATGATTAAAATATGTCTAAAATATAATCTACCACTTACAAATGGTCTGTAAATCTTGTATTTATTAAAACAAAAAAATATGCCTTCAGGACAAAATGGTATGATTTTAAGACCAAACTTGAAGGAAATATCACAATTTAGTCTTGTATAAATTCAGACTCTAAATAAATCTAATTTATGCCTCCTGAGTTCAATTGTCCTTGACATGTAGAAAACCACAGAACTATCTCCCTTTCCAGAAAGAAAATACTTTTTCTTCTAGTGTATAACTAGCTCTTTATCCATGTGGGAGAAAGCGATAGAAGTGATAGAAGTATTGCAGTTTTAAGATGAAGGAAGAGGGGTTTCATAATTTTAAAGTTAGCCATCTCAATAAGTCAAGGACACTAGGAAGCTCTTTCTCTTTGGAGTATTTGACTTGGTGCTCACGTCCAAGGCTGTCAGCCTTTGGGTATTTCCTCTTCCTTTGCTGCTGCATTGGACATCCCCTCAACAGCTTGGGTACTGGGGGACAAGCAAAAGAAGCCACTGGTTGTGTGCTAATTAGCACTCTGAGTGAGACCTGGGAGAATCTGAGGGTCTTTGTTGGATTAACTTTAGCATGGTTCCAATAGTAGGCACTGAACACGCTTGTCTCATTCAGATACAAAGCTGTACATGATGACTTACTGACTGAGCACATAAATAACCTAGAGCTCCTTCTTACGGTATTTGAGTTGAGATTTGTTTAGTAGTAATTATTACCATGTGTTAGAGATTTCAAACTATTTCCCTCATCAGGTGTCAGTTTCTTGACTTATAATTACCACAAGGAAGATTCCCCAGGAATGGTCAGGTAAGAAGAAAATTCTTAAACAAGATGTTGTCATTGGTATGCTGATTTAACCAAACATTTTTTTTGTGTGTGTGGGGGTGTAATAGTAAGGAAGTTGTTATTGTGAGGCAGGCTGCATTACTTAGCTTTTGGCTTTCCTCTTTTTTTTCTTTTTTTGGCAAGGTGAGGAGATTGGATTCTATATTCTAAAGCCTAACAATTACAAATAAAACCTGAACTACAGAAAGCTGAGCAAACTTCTAGAATGTTCACCAGAGACATTTGCATTCAAATCTTTCCCCAGATTCTGCCTTGACAGGAAACATGAAGTGATTGGCTCTTGTATCCCATACCTAACTCATGTGTGACCCAAATTTTGTGTGGCATAAATTTTTAAGCAGTAGCTTTATTTATTTATTTTTGATCTTTTTTTTTTTTTTTTTTTTTTAAACTGGAGTCTACATTAATTCTTGTTCAACTTGGCAAGAAAACAGAAAGACCCCATTTGCAGAGCAATTCACATAAAATTGCTTATTTAAAAAATTTCAAGTTAATATGGAAGTACAATTGTTTAGGTTACATTGTTTTCGATTCTAAGTGCATGAAATCTCTTAATAAATTGCCTTTAATTTTGCATCGAACTCAAATAAAAATTCAGAGCCTCCACAATGGTTGTAGTGAAGTAGGCAGCCTCATGAGCGTAGCTGCAGGCTTGTTCTGATACTAGATTCTACCAGCTGGCATAACTTCTTTTAGTAATATTTCTTTTCTCACATGATAGGGATTAATTGAAAACTGAAAAGAAGAATTTGGGGTTTTATGCCAAACATTCTATAAATATATATTAAGTATCTATCCATTTTTGTGAGAAGGGATCATTTGCTTTTGGGTATTCAACCCATTAGATCAGGCGTCTTCAAACTTTTTAAACAGGGGGCCAATTCACTGTCCCTCAGACCATTGGGGGGCCAGACTATAGTTAAAAAAAAAAAACAAAAAAACTATGAACAAATTCCTATGTACACTGCACGTATCTTATTTTGAAGTAAAAAACAAAATGGGAACAAATACAATTCACACCACTTCATGTGGTCCGCGGGCCGCAGTTTGAGGACACAAATGTTAGGTTTCCTCACTCAAATGACACAAGCATGGAGGCTAACGTGTGCCCAAAGCAGTGCCATGTTTAAAGATTTCTTCTCATGAGTAGCATTTACTGGCTTCAGTCCATCTTAACATTAAAAAAAATCTGATTCTAAGTATGGATTCTATATTCTAAACCCTAAGAATTATAAATAAAATCTGAACTATGGAAAACTGAATAACTTTCTAAAATGTTTACCAGCGACATTTGCATTCAGATCTTTCCCCAAATTAGATCTCTGGCTTTCTTGCTTCCTAGCATTTTTCCAAAGCCATGTCTGTTTCATGGCTAGAAGGAAGCCAATTTCAAGAATTTATTGCACAAAGAACTATTTGCTGAAACATATGCAATGCTTTCACTACAAAATAAACAGGAGTAACATTTCTTTAATATAGATTTGGACAATAAGAAATGAGACTAATTTGTCTTTAGCACCCTCATGGTATTTATTACAATGTAGTATCTTATTTGGTTTTGGAAGCACATAATTTTCTAAGCTTAGTCTCACACATATATGCCTTTGTATTGTCTTCCAAAAGGTGAAAATCTATTACTATGTAAGTTTTTTAAATAAGAAGGCTTTTTCAAACGAATGCACAATTTTCCTATGTTCTATCAATGATGGCATCATTGTCTCTGCCTGCCAGATTGCAGACCTGGTCCTTTTGACTCTGGCAAGTTCTCTAACTCCATCATGTATAGACCCCACTTTAAGACTATCATCATCTTACCTCTTTCAGGGTGGTCATTCTCGAACTCTGGTGTGCAGGGAAGGACATGGGAAACTCATTACATTCAGATTCTTGGTTATAGATGAATGATTTAGTAGGTCTCAGAAAAGGCATAGGAAACTAAATTTTTTTTTTTTTTTTGTAGAGACAGAGTCTCACTTTGTCATCCTCAGTAGAGTGCCATCGCATCTCAGTTCACAGCAACCTCCAACTCCTGGGCTTAGGTGATTCTCTTGCCTCAGCTCCCAAGTAGCTGGGACCACAGGCACCTGCCACAATGCCCGTATATATATTTTGTTGTTGTTGCAGTTTGGCCGGAACCGGGTTTGAACCCACTACCCTCGGTATATGGGGCTGGTGCCCTACTCACTGAGCCACAGGTGCCACCCAGGAAACTAAATTTTAGTAAATCAGTTAAATACAACCTACGGTCTAGGATTTAAGGACGTCTGTTCTATCATCTTCTTATCTCTGTTGGGTCTGACAAACTATTTCCAAACCCTGCATCCTGGAGATGGTGCCACACCTATTCACCCCTTCACTCAGTTAGGCACTCCTCTATTAACTGAGCACCCACAGGGTCTCGGTGCTGATCTAGGGATGGGCTTAGCAGTGACTAAAACAAACATTCCTAACCTTGCAGACTTCCTAATGTATCTTTTAAAGAAGAGGCTCCTAATGGCTTAGCGCTTGTAGCTCAAGTGGCTAAGGTACCAGCCACATACAACTGAGCTGGCGGTTTCGAATCCAGCCCAGGCCCGCCAAACAACAATGACAGCTGCAACAAAAAATAGCCAGGCATTGTGGTGGGCACCTGTAGTCCCAGCTACTTGGGAGGCAGAGGCAGGAGAATCGCTTGAGCCCAGGAATTGGAGGTTGCTGTGAGCTGTGATGCCACGGCACTGTACCCAGGGTGACAGCTTGAGGCTCTGTCTCAAAAAAAAAAAAAAAAAAAAGAAAAGAAAGAAAGAAAGACAGAAAGAGAGAAAAAAGAAGAGGCTCCTATAACTTAACAGATTTGGTTCATACTTTCTCAGTCTGATGTTGACGATTTCACTCTTTTTGTCTCTTACTACCAACCATTCAGCAAGGATGCTCCCCTTTAGCTAAGACCTTTTCTCTTAGCCCTTCTGTTTTCATAGCAAGCAATCTACCTCTGGTCCTATTACTGTCCATCAGAAATACTGTCCAGTGTTGTAGACAGGTCATAGAGGTTAGAAAGCAAGATTCACTCATTCAAATTTACGGTGAGCCAAACAGTGGGAATATGGGGGAATTCAGCAGTGAACAAGACAGAAAACAATCATCAGAATAAAAACCAAGCAGAAATATCAGATAAATGCTGTGCCGGGTGTGGTAACGGTGACCTAGCAGCTACTTTATAGCACTTAGAGAATAAAGTGATGTTTAGGCTGAGAGCTGAATGACAATGATAATGGCCAAAGTTCACGTGGGGAGGAGCACTACAGGCAGAAGAACAAATAGTGCTGAGGCTTCCAGGTGAAAATATGTATAAGAAAAATACAAAGGAAGCCGGTGTAGCTGGTGCCCAGCGAGAGACGATGAAGCAGTAAAGACGAGGATCAAAGAAGTCCCCGTCGGTTAGGTGACACAGGGGCCGGGGTATGAACCTTATTCTAAGAGCAAGATGCCATGGGAGGGTTTTAAGCAGGGGAATGATGTGATCTGGTGTATGTTTTTAGCAAAGCTTTCTTCGGCTTCCATGTGGAAGTTACACTGTAGAGAGACAAGAGGAGATCAGACGGGAGCTATTGTAGTAGCCCAGTACAATGATAATGGCAGTTTAGGTAAATAATAGAGTGAGTGGATAGATATGGACAGACTGGGCAGGTATCAAGTAATGTCAAGGGAGCATTGGTGATGGATTGGATGGACACGATGAAAGAGAGGATGCAAAGATAATTCCTAAATTTTTATTTGAGTGACTGACTTGCTAGTCACATATTTTAGTGATGTAGGGCAGACTGGAGAAGGAACAGATTTTGGTGAGAGGGAAGTAAATAACAGTTCAAAAGGTAGGTGACTGGACGGATATATAGCCACTCTGGCCAGACTGTAAAAGGTTTACAATGAAATTAAGAAATTTAAACTTTTTCTGAACTGTGACTTAGGAAACTTAGTATGGCATGGTGTGCAGGACGAAGTGGAGGGAGATAGGAATTGCATGCCTGTGGTAGGATTGGTGAGTGATAAAGAGGGGGACTTGCATATGAGAACAAGTGAATCAAAAGGCACAAGAATAGTTATAAAGTAGTGAAAAAGAGCTAAAGATGTAAAAAAAAAAATACAAATAAAAAACAAGTGCTTGGCTGGGCTCAGTGGCTCACACCTGTAATCCTAGCACTCTGGGAGGCCAAGGCAGATGAATTGCCTGAGCTCAGGAGTTCGAGATCAGCCTGAGCAAGAGTGAGACCTCATCTCTAAAAATAGCCGGGGGTTGTGACAGGCACCTGTAGTCCCAGTTGCTTGGGAGGCTGAGGCAAGATCACTTGAGCTCAAGAGTTTGAGTTTGCTGTGAGCTATGAAGCCATAGCACTCTACACAGGGCATAGAGGGAGACTCTGTCTCAAATAAAAAAAAAAAAAAAAAGAAAGAAAAAAGAAAAAAGGAAATGCAAGCACTTGGTGGGGTACAGTGGCTCACACCTGTAATCCCAGCACTCTGGGAAGCTGACGGGGATGGAAGGAATTCTTGAGCTCAGGAGGTGGAGAACAGCCTGAGGAGTGAGCCTCCATCTCTCCTAAAAATAGAAAAACTAGCTGGACATTGTGCCTGGCACCCGTAGTCCTAGCTAGCTACTTGGGAGGCTGAGACAAGAGGATCCCTTGAATCCAGGAGTCTGAGGTGGTTCTGCTTGGCCTATGCCATGACACTCCAGCCTGTGGCAACAGAGTAAGACTCTGTCTCAAAACCACAAAATCACAAGTGTTTATTTGAAGATATAAAGAGAGTAACACTAGAGTAGAATTAATCTAAGGGAAGTCATCTTGGTTGCAAAAGTAGGAACTGATCACCTATGGCTGTAGCTCATAAATGAACTCTGGGCTGAAAGAGAATAGACATTTTGTCTACATCTGATCATTCCCTCCTCTGGGGGCAAGAGAATTGGGGAAGTGGAGGAGTGAATAGCAACCTCGTCTCCATGTTAGTTATCACATACCTTTCCACTACAGAAAAAAATTTGGCAACCCCTATTACTATTAGGATTGCTTAACAGAATATCTGATAAAAATCATATATTGTAGCATTTTCAGAGCATGAAATATTGGTTTATAAAAATAGGAAAATTTTACTCACCCTTATGACTTCTGGACAATATCTCAAAAAGAGGATGTTTGTAAAGAGGATCTTTGTTACGACAAGGAAGAAAAATTGTTGTTCTTTATGAAAAAGTGTTTCTAGTTTACAATTAATTCTATTTTTCTGACTGAATTTCTCTCTCCAGTCTAGCAGGCTAGATCAATAAGAAATCTCCATTTATAACTTAGAAATCTAGACAGGAAAAAATGGTCAAAGAGAAGGCAAGTGATAAAGAAAATCCATGTGCTTACCTAGTACATGTTTCCTTATCCTGGGTTTCCACTTTTCTTGTCTTCACCAAAACCTGACCACTGAAGCTAAATGAATCATCGAAATTAATTTTTTTTCTAAAGAACCAAATTTTAGCTCATCTGTGTCGATTTCAAAAGCAGCTGCTCCTTTTCTCTGAGAGCCATTTTTTGAATAAGTGATTTTGGTTGGCAAGCTGAGTAATTTTGCCTTAGTCAATAGTTGGCATTATCATCAAATAGGAGGCAAATTAGTCACTGTGAATGAATTAATATCCTGCAGAACCACAGTAATTTATGCCCTGAGTGATAAACTTGGGAACTGTTACTCAGCGCACTGACAGAATTTGTAAATGAGATCAATGCATCACTGTTGGGAATCTTCCAGGAAAGATGGAGGACAGGAAAGCTGCCAAAAGAATGGATTCATTTGTTTACTTGGTCCTTCCTTCCTCTTATTTGGTTCTTCCTTTCTCTCCCTTCTTTCCTCCCTTCCTTCTTTAACATACGTTGACAATCTCTTCCTGTGGTCAGAGATATCCCTACAGAGATCAGGTCCCCCAACTTTCCCAGTCTGGCAAAGAAAATAAACACATGAAGGCATCACACATCCTTAGAACACAGTGTGTTAAGTACAATGATAAAGGTCTGCAGAATGTTTTAAAGTACTGAGAGAAAAGACTCTAATCTTCCTATAGGGGTCAGGAAGGGCCTCAATGAGAAAAATCAATACATATTTGCCAGGGGACAGGCAATATTTTAGGCAGAAGAAAATAAATGTGCAAAGCCATGAATTTGTGCAAAAATCTGATCACCACCACCACAATTATTTACTGTGTATCATATTAAGAGTTATTCACTCCCATTCTTCTGGTAAGAAACTGAGTCTCAAATGATTGAGGAACTTGTCCTGAAGAACTTTAGGGAGTTTCGTAGAGAGTTGCAGACTGCTTTGGTGTGTTGCTGTGTGAAGGGGTGGTGAAGAATGTATACAGGTAAAGCTAGATGTCCACTAGGAGTTTAAGGACGTTCAGGTATACTACACAGTAGGGTTTAGGTCCATTCTTTGCAGGACGAATTTGTCTATCTGTCTATCCTTCCAATAGTTTATTAAAAGATTTTTAGTAGCACACAAAAATCATACATAGAATAAGTAAAAGTGAGAGCAAAAGAAAAGATGAGAAAATGTAATGGAGTTAGGAATAAGGCCAGCTGAGTAGACATCGTGAATCTTGGCAGACACCGGAGCTGTTTTACATCTTCGCGTGGAAGTGAAAGAACCAAATGAGGAGAGAAGGCCAACCCTCCCCCATGAGCGAGCTGAAATTGTACCTCCTGGAAAGGCCAGGATTTAACTAAATAATGACTTCTGAAGTCATTTAATCAGATGAACAAATGGGTAATAAAGGTTCTGACGTCTTACTTCTTTAGAGTACAGTTGATAAGTTTTTAGCTTGAAAAAAATTTTAAAGGAGATATAACCAGATACCTGCCTTAGCCAAAACACAATTTTAATAAGGTGCTCATGAAATATTGATCTTTAATAGTTCTACTTCCTGAATATTTGCCAAGATAACTTATGACATTTATACCAGTTCAACTAAATAAGCTAACTGCTGGCTGGCTTGTTATTTTAAAACCAATTAAAATATGCAGTCACCTAACAAATATACTAATTTTGGTTTAAGAAGGTTTGACATATAGCCCTCCCTTCTGACAGTAATGAGCTAGCAGGCCGGAGTTGCCTGTTTAGGCTACCCTTAAGTTTGTAAGACTTGAATTGCATCAGCCAAAGTCTCTATTATAAGGGAGTATAATTGAGTATATCCAGACATGTAGATTATTTAGAAGATAGTTCAAAAGAAGAGAGCCAGAACACTAAATATGAAAAAGTTAATTACTCTGTTAAAAGATCATCTCAACCAACACAAATTCTAGCGTCAGTAGTCTGGCTCTGTTTTTGGATAAACAGTAATAGGGATAGGGTGATGAGAGTAGTCTATGTGGAATTCATGTTTCTTGGCCAATAACCAGTTCCTGTCCACAGAGGCAACAGTTAATAAAAGCTGCACATAAACTGAAAATGCTCCCAGTAAATATTTCCGTGAAGTGGTAGAAAGCATGTCAGTGTGGTGAGAGTCAGGCTGCCAGTTCCTCATGAGAAAATTGTCCTGAGTACCAAAGGTTAATGATTAGTCAGGCATGTGGGTTGTGTATGATTCAGGTAAACTGTCAAGAGGTCTAGTAAGTCTATGATTTGGGTGAACAGAAGGTGAGGCTTTCTGCAGATGGAGTAAATGATAGTCTCCTACCAGGAGGGACTGTGCCCAGAGTCAGTAAAAGTTTACAAGGCTTTCCACAAGGATTTTAGTTTAGAAAAGTCACTGTATAGCTCTGAGAGCAAAATATTTTAAGCAGGGGCTTTACTGATTTGTATGTTCAATCAGCTGTGCAGGACAAGGCCCTGACTGACGGAAGCTGAGGCAGTTAACCATGTTGACTCCTACCCATCATTCGAGTCCCCACAACTGCCTCCCCATTTCATATCTACTTCAACTCTGTCTAGAATCCTCTTATCATCTCATGAAATCTAATGGTATAGTTCTAGTCCTCCTACAGGTCTCATTAGAACCAAGGTTTTCTTGAGACAATAAAATATGTTAAATAAGCTATAGAGCTTTTAATTTATCAGGCTGTAGCCTCTGTTTAGTTCATTTTTAAAAAGACACTCAATTAATCTTGTTAACTAGGTACTAGTAAAGTGAAAAGTGGAAGCTACACTTGCTGTGAAATTGGTTTTAAATTCAAGTAAGTTTTTAAAGTAAAATTGGTTTTAAATTCTGCTCATCTGTGGAAAGAAATCAACTTCAGCCTCAAATTATAGAGGCAGAGAGATTCATCTGGTCCTTCCTGAATTGAAAGAGGTTCATATGGTCTTCGGAGGAGGTTGAAAGTCACTCAGTCACATGACTTTGAGCTCCTCACATATCCCCAGTCTACTCATCTATGCTCATAGCTCATGTGTGTGCAGGACAGGTACGTCTATGAGTAACTCCAGACACAAGTGGTCATTTCCCACCTGAATTATCCTTTCTATGGGTGGTATGAATTCCAGAAAGGCCGTGAGGCTGGCTTCTGGAGAAGAACCATGGGTAACATCTTTATTTTTTATTATTTTATTTTATTTTAATTTAATTTTATTTTTTGAGACAGAGTCTCATTATGTCACCCTCGGTAGAGTGCCATGGTGTCACAGTTCATAGCAACCTCCAACTCTTGGGCTTAAGTGATTCTCTTGCCTCAGCCTCCTGAGTAGCTGGGACTATAGGCGCTCACCACAAAGCCCAGCCATTTTTTTGTTGCAGTTGTTTAGCTGGCCCGGGCTGGGTTTGAACCTGCCACCCTTGTGTATGTGGCTGGCGCCGTAACCACTATGCTATGGGCGAAGCGCCTATGGGTAAAATCTTAAGAATTTTTTCAATTTACCATGATTCAATTTATCAGATAAATGAAACTGTTGGGGAAATTTCATTTAAATTGACCAAATTTTCTTTGATAAAATGTTCCATAGTCAATGGCCAGGCACGGTGGCTTATGCCTGTAATCCTAGCACTCTGGGAGGCCGAGGCAGGTGGACTGACTGAACTCAGGAGTTTGAGACCAGCCTGAGCCAGAGTGAGACTTTGTCTGTAAAAGTAGCTGGGCATTGTGGTGGGCACCTGTAGTCCCAGCTACTTGAGAGGCTGAGGCAAGAGGATTGCTTGAGCCCAAGAGTTTGAGGTTGCTGTGAGCAGGGATGCTATAGCACTCCATCAAGAGTGACAAAGTGAAACTCTGTCTCAATAAATAAATAAATAAATAAACAAATAAATAAATAAATAAATCCATAGTCATTCTGTTGGAGACACAGTTTTCATTCTTCACTAATTTCAGTTTGCACCAATGTCTAGAGGAACTATTTAGCAGAGTGAAAAAGGAGGTACTTTCAAATATTTTGTAGACTGTTATGTAGAAGTGGTACTACACTTATTTACCAAAGGCATAGAGGTGGAATAAAATCTAAACAGTCATAGCTATCCAAAGATGAAAAGAACTACTTCAGAGGCTCCCAATCCCACTTCAGGAATTAAGAATGTGGATGATCATTTGTCAGGAAAGTCATGTGTCAGAGAGTATTTAGATCACATGATACAGAGGTTTCTAAGCCTAAAAGTTCTAAAAATCTGTAATGAGTATTAAAAAAATTGTTTAAACCTTTCTTTTGACATAAATCTGAGGAAGGGCTTCTTGTCATAGGCAAGATGTATGCTAATGTTTTCATACATTTAAATTTTAAAATTGTTGGATTATTTTATTTTATTTTTTTCAGAGAGCTTCCTAGAATGAACATGGAAATTTCCTAAGAGGCTGTATACTAATAAGAACATAATTGATTTGGAATATTAACTTTTCTCTTCTAGACCAATTCCTTGGTTGATATAACAGCCCTAATTCATTTATATTTTACCTTTCTATTGGGAGAATCAGCACCTATAACAATTGATAGGTCAGTATAATGAACCCTTATGTGCCCATCACCTAGTTTCAGGAATCATTAATTTACAGGGTAGAATTTTGCTCTCAACAAAGATATCCATGTCCTAAATCCTGGAACTTGTGACTATATTAAGTTACATAGTAAATAGGAATTAAGATTGTAGGTAGAATTAAGGTGGCTAATATTGACCTTAAAAATGGGGAGATTATCCTGATTCTCCAAGTCAACCACACAAATTCTTATAAATACAAAAGGGAGGTAGAAGAGAGACAATCAGAAAGATAGCAACGTGAAAACTTAGCCTGAGGTTGTTGGCTGAAGAAGGAATGGGATCTTAAGCCCAAGGAAGGTGAGTGGCTCATAGAAGCTGGGAAAGACGGGGATACAGTTGAGCCTCTTAGAGGAAGTCAAGCCTGCCAGCAACAGATTTCAGCTTAATAAGACTCCACTTCTGACCTGCAGAATTGGAAGATAAGTAAGCTACTCAGTTTGTAGTAATTTTTTAGAGCAGCTATAGAAAATAAATTGATAAAAAGAAAGTAAAAGTATGAAGGAAATGAAATCATCTTAAAGGATGTAGACAGAAATTTCTTTGTATGTGTTTTCAGGTAAAACAAGTATACAAAACTTAACAAAGAAAGAGAATGCTTTTATTTGTAGGGTTTTAACTAAAATAGAGATATGTCTGAATACTTTTAAGAGATTTGAATATATGCTAACAAATGTTAAATAGTTACTTAAATTGTTATTATGTTAAGTTTTATTAATCGCTTAAATGATTTAAACCCATTACTCTGATCTTTGGCATCATGTTGTTAAACTATCTCCATTTCTTAAATTAAAAATTAGATAGTCTGGGGCAGCGCCTGTGGCAAGTGGGTAGGGCACCATCTCCATATACCATATACCAGTTCGAACCCGGCCCCAGCCAGCTAAAACAGCAGTGGCAATTGCAACAAAAAATAGCCGGGTGTGGGTGGCGCCTGTGGCTCAAGGAGTAGGATGCCAGCCTCATATACTGGAGGAGGCCAAAAACTGCAAAAAAAAAAAAAAAAAAAAAAAAAAATAGCCAGGCATTGTTGTAGGCACCTGGAGTCCCAGCTACTCTGGAGGCTGAGGCAAGAGAATTGCTCATGCCCAAGAGTTGAAGGTTGCTGTGAGCTGTGATGCCATGCCACTGTACCGAGGGTGACAAAATGAGACACTGCTCCCTCCTTCCCCCCCAAAACTTAGATAGTCTGGCTGACTTAAATGTACATATTAGATTGCTCTTGATGGCTTTCCTTTATATTCTCTTTATCATTCAATTTGCTAATAGGCAAATATTGGAGAAACAAAAATGAATTATTTTATAAAAACTACCAAAATTATTCAGATATGGTATTTTCAAAAAGTCAATTAAAAATCTACAATCATTTTTTCAAAATCATTCTGTAAATGTCCATTTACATTCATAGGTTCTTTTCTTTTCTAGTCTTGGTAAAATATTTGGGTCGATAAAATAACCAAGGAATCAGCCAAACCAATGCAATGATCCACTCTGCAAACATACACATGAGCAAAAAAATAAAATCAAGTGAAAAACAATTACAATTCATAAAATTGGAAAATTTATGAAAGTGGCTTGAGTAAAATTTTTCTTATATTATTTTTATTCTGATAGTGTTAAAATAAAACTCCAAAAAATCTATGTGTAGATTACTGAAGTCGTGTATACTAATGGACCATTTGTTTAGGTCCTTCCTCCCTTCCCTACCCCAAGATATCAGCCACATGATACAGAATCTGGAGTGAAATTTCCTTAAATATTACCATTGGAGGTAGATTCAATTATAGCATTTGAAATGTACAGATGATATTCCTTTGAAAAGTTGTAGGAGAAATGCCATGACAGCATATACTTGCTTTAAAAGTAGAAACCCACACCAATGATATTAAGCATATGGCACAAACTTTAACACAAAGACATTCATTAAATGACAAAATCTCAGAGATACATGTAAAATTTGGCATTCTACCTAATACAATTATTTTCAGAAGTTCATCTCATTCTTCCCAGATGCTGCGAGAAACTAAAATGTACTAAAGTGAGAGTAGTCTCTAGAGCTACTTTGATGTGAATTTTATGTGTAACTTGGCTAGGGTATGGTGCCTGGTTGTTTGGTCAAACACAAGTCTAGATATTGATGTGAAGAGAATTTTTAGATATGATCAACATTCACAATCAGTAGACTTTGAGTAGAACAAAGAACAAGGTTTCTCAAAATTGCAAAATAGAAATATTGCTGCCTGAGTTTCCTACCAGCCTCAAAGACTGCAACATCAACTCTTACCTGAATTACCAGGCTCTTGGTCTGTCCTACAGATTTCAACTTTCCAGCCTCCACAATCATTTGAACAAATACCTTTAAAAAATCTCTTTTCATTTCTGTCTCTCTCGCTCTCTAATATATTCTATTGGTTCTGTTTTTTAGGAAACCCCTGACTAATGTAGCTATTATTCCCTAAACATCCTTTCAAATAAGTAATTACCTTGTTTGCTTCTGAAATAAAGTATATTTCTATATTCTCATTTGGGCGACCTTTCAATTCCTTTATTTAAATCGATCCAGCTTATTTAACCTGAATTGATAATGACAACTTTAAAAACTCAAAAAGATTTATTCTTTTCACCCAATATTCCTCTTCCCTAGATTTTTTTTTTTCCATTTCCACCCAGCCTTCACCACTTTCCTATCCAGCCCAACAGTCATCTCTAACATAGACTTCATTTTTCTAAAATGTAAGATCAGTGAAGATCTTTATAGACATCCTAACTTAGGTTTTTATTTTTCATTTTAAAAAAAATTACTTTCAGCAACCATCACTACTGTGCTCTGGTTTGTAAATGTTCCCCTTGATGACTATTTTCTATCATGTTAACAATTTATCTTTAGCCAATAGTTTAAAAAATGTGTCCTGGAGTAGAATAATTACTTAAATAAGTTTAAGGACTCTGGATCAATTACCATAAGGCTGTCTTAAGAAGGCTTCATTGCCTACCTTATGAGAAGACCCTTTAATAGTGTTTCAGATAAAGCTGTGTCTTCATTTTCTTCTTTAGGCTGAGATGACCAATTCTGGCAAAAACTCTAAAAAGAATTGGAAATAGCCAGTAATTAAAAAAATGCAGTCCATGGTCAGGGGTTAAAACAATGTCAGGGGGTCCAGGTTTCTTTCTAACTTGACACAAATACATTTCAAAATGCATATTAATATAAGGTCATTTGAAACAAAGTTCAAAATAAAATTCAAAACCGCAAAAATACTCTGCTATTACTTAAAAGGGATTTACTTCTTGTGCAATTTATGACTCAGATTTTTTTCTTAAAATAATGTTATCCAAATGAACCTTACTTAAAATCAATGGTACTAGTACTCAAACATTTCCCTTTATATGGAATTAACTGTGTGCTTTATCATCTGGTTGAACCAACCAAAGTCATTTCTCTTAAAGACATCAACAGCTCAAGGAAAAAAAAAGTTTTCTCCCTGGGGCTGGGGGAGGACTTTTACTCTGCACTTTAAAATGTTTACTCTGTTCCAAGAAGATATTAGGATCAGTTGACTGACAACAGGAAAAATTTTCCTGGCAGAGAAGGAAGCCAGAGGAGATTCATATGCAGACAAAATTTTAACTATCAGGCTGTTTGTATCCCCCATGTCTATTCTAATATGCCAAAGTGGGATAAATCAAATGGCTCTAAAAATGGTAGATAAAAATGTGATTTCACAATAATTTTGGAGTTTTGCAGAATATCCATCTTAGGCATTTCTTTTTTTCAGAGTTATTTATTACTGGGCAAAGCTAAACAGCTATTTCAATATATGAACTGCTCAAAGAAAAAAAAAAAACAAAACCCTTGAAAACCGTGCATTTTAAAAGTGTGATAAAACTACAACAGTTTTGCTAAAATGCTAGTGTAAGTTTAGAGAGACTGGGACCCAGACAGAGATGCTTGCAATCTCTTCAAAACAAGGAGGGAAACCAAGTCACATGATGTAGTGTGGTGCTTGGTGGATGTGTCCACTCTCCAGCTGGCCATCCCTCCTTAGGAGAGGTTGGGACTGAAGTGTCCTGGCTCAGCACATGTCTACATAGCTCACCCCTTACTATACCTTCAAATCTTTAGGGCTGGTAATCTCTTGCAGGTATGGGCACTGTACTCCAGGCATAAATGCAGAGGATGGAACACACATGAAAGCACTGCTGGGGTACACATCACAAAGCAAATGCTGTCAGCATTTTACAGCAACTTGATAATCATGCAGTTTTCCTTGGTTTTGCCAAGAAAATGCGATCCTTGTTAGAGTTAGTACAACAGCTTGTAGTCACTATCTTTAATTCTGACTACAATTTATATTATAAAAATCCCTCAATTTTTGTTCTTGGCCGCTCCCAGTCCAACATCATCAGTTTTCCCAACATTTTCTTCTAAGATTTTTTATCATTTCATGTCTTAGATTTAAGTCTCTTATCTATCTTGAGTCAATTTTTATAAGTGTTGAAAGGTATGGGTCCAGTTTCAGTCTTTTACATGTGGTTATCCATTTCTCCCCGTACCATTTGTTGAATAGGGATTCTCCCCCAACCCCCATATGCTTTTGTTTGCTTTATCAAAGATCAGATGACAAGCAGAGACTAGTTTCATCTCTTAGTTTTCTATTCTGTTCCATATGTCTATGTCTCTGTTTTTGTGCCAATACCATGCTGTTTTGATTAGTGTGGACTTGTAATATAGTCTGAAGTCTGGTAGGGTGATGCTTCTGGCTTTGTTTTTATTGCTAATAATAGCCTTAGTTATATGGTTTTTTTTTTCTGGTTCCATACAAAATGAAGTACTATTTTTTCCATTTCTTCAAAATATATGTTGGTATTTTAATGGGGATTGTATTGAATCTGTAGATTGCTCTGGGTAGAATAGACATTTTGACAATGTTGATTCTTCCCAGCCAAGAGTGTGGTATGTTCTTCCATTTGTTAGTGTCTTCTGCAATTTATTTTCTTAAGGTTTTGTAATTCTTTCTGAAAAGATCTTTCACTTCTTTTGTTAGGTATATTCCTAAGCATTTCATTTTCTGTGAAGCTACTGTTAAGGGAACTGTGTCCTTGATCTGCTTCTCAACTTGGCTATTATCAGCATATACAAAAGATCTCAATTTGTGGACATTGATTTTATACCCTGAGACATTACTGTATTTCTTGATGATTTCCAGGAGTTTTGTGGTTGAGTCTCTGGGTTTTTCTAAGAATAAGATCATATCATCAGTAAATAGCAAGAGTTTGACCTCCTCTGCCCCCATTTGGATGCTCTTTATATCCTTCTCTTGACTGACTGCATTGGCTAGAACTTCCAGAATTATGTGGAATAATAGTGGCGATGATGGACATCCTTGTCAGGTTCCAGTTCTAAGTGGAAAAGCTTTCAGTTTTACACCATTCAGTATGGTTTTAGCTGTAAGTTTGTCATAAATGGCTTCAATTAGCTTAAGAAATATGAAACATATGCCTTTTTAAAAAAAATGTTCTTGTTAGAAAAGGATGCTGAATTTGGTCAAATGCTTTTTCTGTATATATTGAAAGGATAATATAGTCTTTGTTTTCATTTTTATTGAAAATGGGACTTAATTAAGCTGAAAAGCTCTGTACAGCTAAGGACACAAGTAAAGCAAAAAGAGAAACTTCAGGAAGGAAAAAATATTTTTGAAGGGTATCAATCTAACAAAGGGGTGATAACTAGAATCTACAGAGAATTCAGATTAATCAACAGAAGAAGAGTAAACAATTCCATCTACCTCTGGGCAAGAGATATGAACAGAACCTTCTCTGATGAAGACAGGCTAATGGCTAACAAATATTTGAAAAAATGCTCATCATCCCTGATCATCAGAGAAATGCAAATCAAAACTACCCTGAGATATTACCTAACCCCAGTGAGAATGGCCCACATCACAAAGTTTTAAAGTTGCAGATGCTGGCATGGATGTGGAGAGGAGGGAATACTTTTACACTGCTGGTGGGACTGCAAACTAATACAACCTTTTTGGAAGGAAGTATGGAGAAACATCAAAGAACTCAAATTAGACATCCCATTTGATCCTGCAATCTCATTACTAGGTATCGACCCAAAAGAAAAAAAAATCCTTTTATCGTAAGGATATTTGCACTACTCTGTTTATCACAGTTTAATTTATACACTCCAAAACTTGGAAACAACCTAAATGCCCCTCAACCCAGGAATGGATTAACAAGCTGTGGTATATATATACTATGGAATACAATTCAGCCATTAAAAAAAGATGGAAACTTTACATCTTTTATATTAACCTGGATGGAGGTGGAACACATTCTTCCTTGTAAAGCATCACAAGAATGGAGAAGCAAGAATCCAATGCACTCAATTCTAACTTGAAGGCAGTAGATAGGCTAATATGGGGTTGGGGCGGGGAGGGGAATGAGGGATCAGGGAGAGGGACGAGGGGAGGAGAGAGAGAGATGAGGGTGTCATGGGGTATGGTGCACCTCTTGGGGGAGGGACACAATTATAAGTGGGACTTTACCTAACAACTGTAATCAGTGTAACCTAATTCTTCGTACCCTCAATGAATCCCAAACAATTAAAAAACCAAAAAAACCAACCAACCAAACAAACAAAAAAACCAACCAAACAAACAAACAAACAAACAAAAAAAACCTCAAAAGAGTTTGGTTTCTGACCAGGCATGGTGGCTTATGCATGTAATCCTAGCACTCTGGAAGCCTGAGATGGGAGGATCACTGAGGTCAGAAGTTTGAGACCATCCCTAGTAAAGCTGGGGTCTAAGAGTTGGAAGTGCTGTGTGAGCTGGGCTGAGGTAATGGTACTCTTTTCTAGCCTGGGTGACAGAGTGAGACTGTATCAAAAAACAAAACAAAATATGGGTGGTGCCTGTGGCTCAAAGGAGTAGGGTGATGGCCCCATATACCGGAGGTGGTGGGTTCAAACCCAGCCCTGGCCCAAAACTGCAAACAAACACACAAACAAACATACAAAACCAAAAATAAAACAAACAAACAACAACAAACGAAAAGAGTTTGCTATCTGAGGGTAGGGGGACAGATGCTATACAAATGCTAGACAATTCTTACCACATCCTTTATTGCCCTCAGGAACGTCACCTACCCTCTCAGCTAAGACCTGCAACTTGGATCTTCTAAGCTAGCTATCCTGCCTTCTTGGGTTATGAGCTTTGGGTTTTTTCTTTACTATGACATGTCACAGGCAAAATGAAGGATGCAAGCGAAAATTCAAAATGAAGGCACCCAGAGTTCATTCATGCTTGCTAAACAATCTATATTCAACTTTAAATAAACTTAGAGTTAAAATATACTTGGCCTAAACATAAATCTTATCACAGCAATATAAGAATAACATGATTAGGGTTTACCTTCATTCTTTCCTGAGGAAGTCTCATTTTGAGAACCACTGAAGAATTTAACTCAAATTTGATATAGACTGGATCAAAAAACCAAAAGTAACAACTACTATAACCAAAACAATATAAAAATGAGAAGTTGCCAAAACACTGATAACTCCAAGAGAATTAATGTGCTTATAAATTACTTAACTGTATACAATCTATGACAGTCTATTAAAAAATTAACTATTCAAAAGATTAGAACCTATTTTAATAGTGATAATTTTATCAAACTGGTAAATTATTAATAATTTTTCCAGGTTAGAAATTACCTTATGGTTCTTTATTTTAATTCAAATTTTTATTAAATTATTCACTCCACTCTTCTTTGGGGGGGCAAACCCCTCAAAATATTTTCTATCACCTACAATAAATGCACAATATTTTACATGAAAGTTATCTTTTGTTAGACATCTTTTTCACCTCTTGGAAGGTGTATCATCTCTGTCTCTTTTCTCTCCAAAATCCAAACTGGTTTATTTCAAACTAATGACAGTAAATAGGAACTTTTCTCAATTGTTAATCTGGCTTAGGTAGATCATACTAACAAACCAAGACCTTTAAGAATTGAGTTATTGGCCTAGTTAGAACCTATCTAAAATGGCTTATAGTTTTAAAAAGCAGTGAAAAAACACATTTCTATAATCATGGTATATTGTTTTTAGTAAATTTTGGCTTGTCTTTCCCCCTTTTCTTGGTATGCATTTTGAATTTTAAGAATTAGAAGGCTAAGATTTTAGTGCTATCTAAATATAGGTAAAAGACACTAACCCAAGGTTTAATTATATCTTATTCTCCTATCTTCTCTAGGCTATTTGTTAAAATAATTATTATTCTGTTTTGCTCCAATATGTTTCTTTTGAAACATACAGGAATGTATAAAGAAGAAAACCAAAATCATCTGTAATCCTACCATCTAGAGATAACCTCTTTCAACATTTTGGTTTTAGTCTTTTATGTGCATAAATGCATTTCCAGGTGACTCATTTTACATTTCATAGCATAGAGGGGCTATCTTTTATGTTTGGCACTCACAGTGAGTTTTGTTTTCTACTTTCTTAGTGTCCTTTAACTAAGTGTCCTTTATAAGTAAAACACACTGGCCTGGACTTCAGAAGACCAACAGTTAATAACAACTCTCCATTAGAGGAGTAGAAATACTGCTTAGGAGCTGGTGAGCAAGTATGAACAGTGTGGACACTCTGGGGAGCCAGCAGCTGTGTTCTTCAGCTGGCAGCCTCCTCCAGGAGGCTTAGAATGTGCTTGTGCAGACAAGTGTTCCCTGTTCCTGCCTACATGGGGCAGAACCCTTCAGTTTGTCAAAATTCTTCTGCCATTTCTCCCTTCGTTGAAATCTAATCCTGGATACTTAACGAACAATTTCGTTATTGATTTCACTGGAACTCACAGAGATGAAGATAACTTCATGCTCTGAAATTGTGACCTTAGCCAGCAAAGTACAATTTTATTTATTTATTTATTTATTTATTTATTTTTTCTGCAATAAATCATTATCTTTTATTTATTTGATTTTTTTAAAGCAAACCAGTGAAGGAAAGGACACAAACCTTTGGTTCACTTAAGTATTTATGAATGGAAAAAATTTCACTCATTAAAAAACTTAGGTACAAATTACAAGATTACAGATAACTCCTTTTGTTTCTTTAGTTTCACATAACGACCTTGGGGACTCAATTCATTTCAAAAGACCTAAATATGAGTGAGTACTCCAGGTAAACATTATATAAATTGGAAGCATCTTGGAATTTTTAAGTATATTTCAATTTTTATGCATGCTTTAAACAAAAAACTTTTTTTTTTTTTTTTTTTTTTTTCTTACCAAAATGTTTATTGCAGCTCAATTTATAATTGCTAAGTCATGGAAAAAGCCCAAGTACCCATCGATCCACAAATGGATTAATAAACTGTGGTATATGTACACCATGGAAGATTATGCAGCCCTAAAGAAAGATGGAGACTCCACCTCTTTCATGTTCACATGGATGGAGCTGGAACACATTCTTCTTAGCAAAGTATCTCAAGAATGGAAGAAAAAGTATCCAATGTACTCAGCCCTACTATGAAACTAATTTATGGCTTTCATATAAAGCTATAACCCAGTTATAACCTAAGAATGTGGGGAAGGGGAGAGGGAGGGGAGGGAGGGGGAGAGGAAGGGGAGGGAGGGTGGGAGGATGGGCAGTAATTGGCAATTGGTGGGATTACACCTACAGTGCATCTTACAAGGGTACATGTGAAACTTAGTAAATGTAGAATATAAATGTCTTAACACATTAACTAAGAAAATGCCAGGAAGGCTATGTTAACCAGTGTGATGAAAATATGTCAAATGGTCTATAAAACCAGTGTATGGTGCCCCATGATCTCATTAATGTACACAGCTATGATTTAACAAAAAAATAAAATATTAGCCTAAAAAAAAAAAAGAAAGGAAAAAAAGAAAAACTTGTGCTAAACTAACTGATTAAAAAATGTTTAATTGCTTTGCCAATTAAGTGTGAACACAAGTGATGTAATTCTCCAATCGTCTCTCTCGCTGTGGTAGTGGTTGTGGAAGTGTGCGTTGAGATAGAAACTCCATTAATCTGGCCACCTGGGTGACTCTGATGAGCCATCGTGGGCTGGGTGATAAAGGAACTGAAAAATAAACCTGCTATTTAGCCTCCCCTGACAGATGCAATAGTCATCCTCTCCCTCTTATATTACAGTGGTTAAAATCAAGTCCTAGGGCGGCTCCTGTGGCTCAAAGGAGTAGGGTGCCGGCCCCATGTACTAGAGGTGGCAGGTTCAAACCCGGCCCCGGCCAAAATAAAATAAAATCCTAAGCACATGAAGAAAGGTGTGCTTGAGCCCAAATAAGGTTTTCAAACTAATCAACATGAAAAATCTCAATGACCTGTAATCCAACTAATCAGAATTCAGTTAATTTGTGTATTTCTCTTCATCTTCAGTGTGCTGGTTGGAGCCACCATCACCTCTGGATTATTAAAACAGCCTCCTGGCTTGGTGCTGTTAAAGCGGCTAAAGCACCAGCCACATACACCTGAGCTGGCGGGTTCGAATCCAGCCTGGGCCCGCCAAACAACAATGATGGTTGCAACCAAAAAAAAAAAAAAATAGACGGGTATTGTGGCAGGTGCCTATAATCCCAGCTACTTGGGAGGCAGAGGCAGGAGAAT
>CAUYPK010017677.1:0-43401 GCA_963574355.1 Loris lydekkerianus | reverse complement strand
TGCCTCTTCTTCCCTAATTGCAATGGCTAAAACTTCCATTACAATGTTAAAGAGCAATGGAGACAATGGGCAACCTTGCCTGGTTCCTGATCTAAGTGGAAATGATTTCAATTTAACTCCATTCAATATAATATTAGGTGTGGATTTGCTGTAGATGGCCTCTATTAGTTTAAGAAATGTCAAAGGGAGTACTTTGAAGGTAACTGTAGTGATACCTAGCAATGAGGTATCATTTCTAGGATGAGTTTCTGAACTTAATTTTCAGAACCTGAACTCATGTACAGGTGTTTTTTGAGCAAGACTGAGATGTGGCAGAGAACTAGGCTGACGACACATGGCAGAGAGCTCTGCTGACAACGTTCCAGTCCTTCCTGAGCTGGAGGGTAGCACTTGGTCACAGGACCAGTGCTAGAAGATTATACTTAGAGTCCTCTTGAATTTACAGAGAGACATTTGTGAGCAGGCCATTCTTACTAATGTCTATGTTAGTATCCTTCCCTATTCCAGGTCATAGGAGTCCTGAATTTAACCTCTTCAAGTTCTGAAAGACAAAATCCCAGCTCAAACAAACTTAAGGAGGGGCATATTTAGAACCCTTTTCTAGGAAGTCCAAAATGTGATGAGATATGAGGCTCAAACTGCACTCTGAGGAGACTGTTTCCTTTACTTCCTTGGCTCTGCTAACTTCATTCTCAGGAAATTTCCAGGCTCCCTTGATCTTTACTATGTCCAAAGTCAAATGGGACATTTCCTTTCTCGTTCCTTATCCACTTTAATCCCTCCAAATGCTCTCTGAATGTTCCTGCTCAAGTCGTGTGCCAAGCCATGGACCACTGATTGGTTCTCTGATTGATGGAGGACATGATGTCAACCTTGTGCAGAGGTGTTTGGGTACCCTTGGTTGGCAGCCCCACCCCACCACACAGGGTGTTGGAGAACAAAACATGGTGGATGTCCCCTGTCCCAGTGCTACTGCACATGCGGCCCAGGGACCAGCAGTATCAGCGTCACTCAGGGACTAGTTAGAAATGCAGGCTCCCAGGCCCTGCCCCAGACCTCCTGATTCAGCATCCCAACTGGAGCCCAGGGTCTGTGTTGTAATGAGGCTCCCAGCAGTTCTGAAGCATGCTGAAGTCTGTGTGTACCTTTCCACCTTCAGTCAGATGTAACAAGCTAACAAGGAGCAGTTGTCCAATGAGAAGTTGCACCTGGAAACAAACAAAAGAAGCCTCAAAAGAAGGATCCTGCAGCCTTTATAAAGGCTTTTCCATATTTGGCGATTGGTGTCAGGCCCTGAGGTAGATCCTGCAGATCCAGAGACAGGTCCTTAGCCTCCTTAGTCATCTTAAACCAGAGATTTTCAGTTTAGAATGAGCTTTCTGAATGCATCATCACATTCTTTTGTTGAGATTGTGTATTGATACAAGGCTTCTGGAGGGCAATCAGGTCATATATCTAAGAATCTAAACGTATGTGTGCTATGACAACTTCACTTCTAGAAAACTATCCCCTGGGAAGTAAACAGTGATGTGGATGAAAGTTTATATGCAAATCTTGGTAGTATTATTCATTACAAAAAGTAATGATAGCCATCAGAGTAGTCAACAATAGGAGAATGGCTAAATAAATTATGATTCAGTCATGAATATAAAAAATCATGTTCATGACTAGTTTTTAATGATCTGGGGAAAATGATTACCATATAACATAAAGGTTATAGATGAATGATACAGGCTTTGTGTGGGCATGTGTGGGAGTACTTAAGGGAAGAGTTGTATCTTGATGTGTTTACTTTGTTAGTAATAATGATTTAATAGACTTAAAATCAATATTCAATTATTAGTTATAAGTAGGTTAGGAATTGAATTAAGAAAATGATTGCAGATGATGGGCAAAAGGAAACAGAGACAGGAGAGAAGTGGATCAGAGGAACTCTAAGCCTGGTGCAAAACGCACTACAGAAGGCATTGCCCCTTTAAAACTTAAATAAGTGTCTTGCTAATACTTAACCCTGCCCCCAGCATGACTCCCTCTGCAGAGGTCACTGAGCAGGCAAGGCTAGCTCGGACAGGGCTGCCCTCTCAGGAAGAGTGAGTGCTTTTAGGGAGTTAGGAAATAGAGAATTTAATTTTAAACTTCAGTAAAGACACAAAGAGTTGTTCCAGACTAGATAAGAAAAAATAAGTCCTTTCTTTTGTCACCTTGATATGGTCAGAAGCATCTGTCTGTCTGAACACAAAGTTTCTTAAATGTTAATTATCACTCCTGTGATTTGTGTGCGTGGCCTAATCAGGGTCTTTTCTAGCATCCTGCTCCTGGACTGTATTCACTATCCCACATTCTGTTTGTATTCATATCATAAATAACTTAGAACAATAATAATAAAAGGGAAATCAGTCTAATTAACACAACTGGTTTAAAACATAGTTTAATTGGGGAAATACAACCTCAATAAAAATTATGACATAAAGATTTAAGCCTGCCCCTACTAGATATATTAAAAAATATATACAGTGAACCCAGAGTCTTGGTCTTGGCTGCAGCCTCACAATAAGGAATAAAGATCCCTCGGCACATACTATTCTTAAAACTTTAAATTTATGTTTGTCTTTTCATTGTCCTTATTCTGCTGTCTCTGCCAAGCCCTGGGAAAGAACCACTGTGAAGTTTGGGGTTGGTTCCCCAATAGCTCTGTGTCAGTTTCTGCCTCCCAGAGCTCTTTGTATCAGTCATCCACTGCTGGTTAGCAAATTATTCATAGACTGTGCTGCTTAGAACACAACCACTGATTACATTGAAGTTGCCATGTGGGGAATTCAGGAACAGCTTATCTTGATCCACTGGTTCCAGTTCTCTGACAAGCCAGTCATTTCAAGACTCATTGAAAGCAGGATCAGCTTCCAGAATCACTCTCTTTGCTGTAGGCCTCCTTCTGGTCCTCATCATGTGGGCCTCTCCACGGAGCTCATGTTCACATGATGACAGCTTGTGTTATCAGAGAAAGCAAGGAAAGGGCAAGAAAGAGTGTGGGCAAGATGGAAGTCACAGGCTTTTAGAGTCTGAATTTGGAAGACATCCTATCACTTCTGCCAAATTCTATTCCCTGCAAGCACCTGCTGGTTGGTGGCCACAATGGGAAGGTCCTTGCAGGCAGTGTCACAGTTCCTCCCTGTGATTAGGGCAAGCCCACTGGCCTCTGGAGCCACAGTTGGAGATTATACTTGGGATATGCATGAGCTTACAGAGAGAACCATAGGTCTAGCTCACACAAGAGAAAAGGAGATTTGACCAGGGTGTGAATACCGGTAGAAGCGACCATGGGAGCCACAGCTGAGTAGAGGTCAGCCAGAGGCCACCAGGGGTAAGCTCGCCCAGCCTGGCCCACCACCTCTGCCATGCTGAGAGAACAAAGCAGACTGGAAGTTTGGTTTTCACTGAATCTCAGGCCAATGAGCATGTGGAAGTAACAGATACAGTGAAAAAAAAAAAAAAATCAAACATTTAGGAAGATAATCTTGTGTAAACACAAACTAAAAATCACAAATATGAGGCACATATTAAACATCTGGAGGAAATCAAAGCCCCTAACTTGAGGTTAAAAGCCCCCATAATTGGCCAGGCACATTGGCTCATACCTATAATCCCAGCACTTTGGGAGGCTGAGGTGGGTGGATGCTTGAAGTCAGGAGTTTGAGACCAAACTAGCAACACAGAGAGACTCTGTCTCTGTACAAATTTAATGAGTTAGTCAGGGGTGACAGCCAGATCACACCTCCATAGTCCAAGATACTGCAGAGGCGGAGGAAGGATTCTTTAGTGTGTGAGTTGGAGGCTGCAGTAAGCTTGATAGTGTCACTGGACAGCCAGGGAACACAACACCACCTTGTTTTTGAGGGGAAAAATGTCCTCAGAAGCAGGGGCCCATGCAAAAGTGACTTTTCCACAGAATTACACAAAGAAAGTAAGCACTCAGCAAGGTGCTACTCAGGGTCTCTGTGACCCACCAAATCTCCTTTCCTAAGAGGGACACCCCTGCTCCCTGATCCCCACACTGCCCACTGAGAGTGTTGCCACTAATGTTACATGGTGGCCCCTTCTTAGAGAATTGTCCTCAAATGTCACAAGGCAACTCTCTGGGAAAGCTGCATGCACACCCAAACCCAGAGGTGGCCCTTGTCTGACAAGGGAACAGTACCTTAGTGCAAGGCTAGATCACCCAGATCTCCATCCTTGCTCAAGTACTTGTCTTTAGCTGCCCTAAATCCCTGTCTCAAGCTCTGCTTCCAGGAAAACCGAAGTAAGATAATGATAAAAGAAGAAGATGCCAGGTGCTACTGAAATAGCTGGTCCTCCAGGATGGAGGCCCAGTATTAGAATATTTGCTTGATTGTGATTGATAAAGACCACTATTCAACAACAGAGGTTAGGACAGGGGAAGGCACAGAGTGGTCCTGTGGGTTGAGCAGGTGTGGACTCCCAGATGTGGTAGGAGCTGGACAGGAAGTGGCCTGCAGCCTTGCAGAGGCCTCCTAGCTACAGCGGACTGAGCTGAAGCACTGCCTGGAGCCCCCACTGGGACAACCTCTGAGCCTGGACTATGACTCCTGGGCACTTGTCCCCTCCCTGCTCTTCTCTGTGTTTTTCCCATGGTTGTCGGGGAGGAGAGATGGTTCTTAGTCAAATCCTGTTTCTTCCAAATCACTACAATTAAATCTCACTCCAGAAAACTGAGTCCTGAGTGTTTTGCTATTTCGCGTCCTCCCTGCACAGCTGGGGCTGTGCACACCCTGGGTTAGCCAGTGTGCAGCAGCGTAGTTCTGGGAGTTAATCAGAAACTCAATGGGAAGGGGACTTGAGGGAAGTACTGAGGTCACCCCAACAATAACACAGGAGGCTGCGGCCATGTGGACCCTTGTGTGGCCTCCCCACACTGACCTTACCTGGTTAACATCTTCAGAAGGGTCAACAGGGACTTTGGGTCTTCTCAGCCTGTGTTAATTATGACAACAAAGTCCTGTGAACCAAACAGTGTTAGAAGTCAGAAGAGTGGCCTGACTGTGGTTCCCAAAGTGTCCTGTGGGGCCCCTTGTTCTGCCAAGTTCCTGACTGGAGAGTGCTGCACTTGAACTTTCCTCTGTGATCTTTTTGCCGTTTGATAACATTGTCACGGGCCATCCAAGAGGCCTGAGCCAGGTGTGGGCCTTCAGTCAGCTGGAGATTGAAGGGTTGCTTTTGGGGCAGCCAGATGTCGTGGTCAGAGGGAGGATGTATCCTGAGAGACCACAGCCCGGAGGAATAGAGGAGGTGATGGGCAGAGTGCTTTCATAAAACAAGTTCCAGCTTCCCAGGGCTGAGGTCTTTCCATAGTAGGAGTGATCTGTGTTTTTAGACACCCCTCAGAGAGCTTCCTCATGGATTCCTAAGAAACCTAAGGAATGTCCAGGAAAGTCTCGTCCCTGGTGCATGCAGTGGACATACTGTGTGCAGTCTTTAACATGCAGTGAGCCTCACACCTAGTAATAGTTTCGGAATAAGACCCTCCAGCCTCCCAAAAGTGCAGGACCAGGGGAAGCAAGAAGGAGCTGGGGACAGGATGGAAGTCTTGTGGGTTCCCTTTGTCCCCCAATGTGGATTTTATGCTTCATAACCCAATTAGTGGTCAGCCAGTGCTGCTGTCCTTAAAATTCATCCATGGCTCTCATCCCTTCAGGGCAAGCCCCAGATCCTCCATAGCTTTTTGGTCCCTCCATGTCCTATCATTGTGCTGACTGTTCACCCGCCCAGCCCACCCTTCCCACTACACACAGAATCATCCAGTTGCCACAGATACCATCACAACTCCCGCCTTTGCACGTGTGCTTTCCTCCCTGGGCAGCCTACATGCCGGCCACCTGGTCACACCCCACCGGGCTCCTGGAGATGGATCAGACACAGATGTCCATCCTGTGAAGACCTTGCTGCCCAGCTGGGAAGATGAGACCAGGAGCTAACTAGCTACAGTACAGCCACCTGTTCACAGGTACAAAGGACAGACACACGGTGCTGCCCATGGCCACCTGCTGCTGAGGGATCAGGGCAGCTTCTGAAGGAGGTGGTTCTGGGGGGCTCCACTATCTGAGTGTGACATAGGAAATGGCCAGAAGGCATTCCAGGCAGAAGGAAGGCAGGGTGACACGGATGCCCAGGGCAAAAGTGGCAACAAGGCTAAGGTTTAGACCAACCCCCTTGTTGCCAGGACAACCCTCCCATGGGGGCACTTTGCTTTGGGCCTGCTTACCCATCCCCCAGCTGGGCTCTAATGACTAGAAGTTCTGCTAATGAGACCTCTCTCTTCTGGTGCTTCAGGCCTGGGCTGGCTGCCCCAGTGGCCACCTATCATGTCCCTCATTTGTCAAAGCTCAGGTGCAGGGGAGTAAAAGTTTGCAATCAGCTTTGTTTAATTTATCAGGTATTTTGGACCCCAAGGTATTTGTGCATGCAAAGTCCCCACAGAAAATCCCTTCTGAGGCAATCTGATATGTGTGTGTGTGTGTGTGTGTGTGTGTGTGTGTGCGGGACTTGGAGGGTCTCCACCTGAGCAGGCTTCACAGACCAGTGTCAGAAGGAAGGGAAGGTGGAATGTTGGCATCACCACGCCTGTCAGAGGCATCAGGACTCAGTCAGCAGATTTCCTCTCAGCTCCTCAGGCGTTCCCAAGGATACCTCGATAAAGATGCTTTCACTCACACCTGAAGAGTGACAAAGATGCTTTCCCTCACACCTGAAGAGTAACACTCACCGGTCTGCAAATAGAGTGTGGTCTGAACCGGCTGTAAGAGGGGCGCCATTCCCCCCCTCCCCCCCCCAACCTGCTCTGCTGCCCATTCTCCTGGGAGCCCGGCTCTGCCAGGGAGTCACCACAGTGCTTGGTACAGAGTATTTTCTCCACAAATGGTAGTTGTCACTCGTCCTCCTGCCACCTTAGGCAAAGACCTAAGCAGTTGCTGCCTCTTCCCAGATCCTCCTTGGTGGCCTCCCTTTCCAATCCCATGTCAGACCTTGTCTGACGTAACGTCTTGTTCCGATGGACGTGGAAGGCGACAGACACATTTCTTTTGGTTGCGTTTGTTCGCGCCTGCGTCTCGGAGCCCGTCTGCTGTTTCCTCCTGCAGTGCGGCCTCCACCCACAGGTCGCGCAGGCTGCGCGCTGTTTCACGGCAGACCGTGTGCTTTGATGTCACCAGGTGATCAAGCGTGATATTCCCGTTATTGTGCTTGAAGGAAAATGTCCGTGAGAAGATGTGTAAGTGACGAGGATGTTGGCACATGGAGTTTTGAGGAGGATGAAGCGAGCACGAAGAAACTCTTCTGTCTTGCAGTGATACTAGTTCCAGTGATTCTGAAGCTAGAGATGAAGAAGGTGGTGACGATAACACGCAGCCTGTAACAAGGAGCCGAAAACAGTGGTGATCTTCTAAAGTTCCCCTGCGTGTCAAAAGACAGGATCCGTCCTTCCTCAGAGTCCTCCGCCAAAAAACGGACTTGAGTATTTCCAGCTCTTTTTTTCGGATGATCTTATTGGGGAAATTGTGACTGCAACGAATAGGTACGAGTGGAAAAAATACAGAAGGCGACTCCACTAACAAAATACTCAGTGTGACTCCTGGAAGGATGTTTTGTCAGAAGAAACGAAGGCACTCTCTGGCAATACTGAACACGAGTCTAAATCTGAAGGTGCAATTAGTTGACTATTTTACTGAAGACTGGTTAGACTGAACCCCGTTCTTCAAGGATGTTTTCTTTTGTCTCTGATTTTTGCAAATATTTTGGATGCTGCATTTAGTTCCTCCTGTCTCAGCTCAAGGGGTGTGTATACCCAAGGGAGTAAGGTGGAGAATGTAAGTGGGTATATTGATAACAAATGCAAAGAACTTTATGATCTTTGGCTATAGATGAGAGCACAGTGGGTTTCAAAGGAAGGATTCCTTTAAAGCGCTACAAGCTACAATCTGAAGAAGCCTACAAAGTGGCCTAAGTATTGTTCGCCTGTATGATTCAGAAAATGGTTACATGTTTTCTCACAGTCCCTATCATGGCAAGACAACAGCAGAAAAGTCTTATTCATCCTGATGCACCATTTATGTCTTGAATAGTGTGATTCATTTGGCACAAGTTTTCCAAGTACATACATGTGATTCAGGCTATAACATCTACACTGACAAGTTGTACACAAGCCCTCAATTGTTCAGGAATTGCATAAAATGAAAATACATATAACAGTAATAGTCATGGCTTTTAGGAAGGATTTTGTAGATGATCTGAAAAAGAAGAAACTTCAGGAATATGAATTATGTGCCCATCAGTGTGATATGAAAATGATGTGCTCTCATTCCATGACAAGATGTTAGTGACAATGCTGAGGACATTCTTTGGCCCTCATACACAGTTGATCATTGGTTATAGGAAGAAACAGCCTGTTCATTTTCAAAAACCAACAGTTATTTATTATTATTATTTTTTGACAGTTATTTTAGAATACACCAAGGTTATGGGAGGAGTGGACAGAGCTGATCAATATGGTGAATGTTGTGGAATTATAAGGAGATCCTACAAATGGTGGAAAAAATTATTCTTCTGGTTGATGGAAATTGCAGTTGTGAACAGCTACAACCTTTATTCATTAGATAGGGAGAGTAGAGAAAGGCCAGATGCACCTTTCTTATAGTAGAAATCTTATTCAGCTTGTGAGCAATGTGAGGAACAGAAATTCAAGAAAGAAGAGAAGATTGTCATCTTCTGACACCAAGGAAGATGCATCCTATAATAATGCAAAATGAAAAAAAAAAAAAAAATCAACAAAGGATTGCATACTTTGCAGCAGAAGAAATGAGAAAGGTGGAAGGAGAGAAACTATTTTCTACTGTGAGATATGCAAAAGGAGGAGACTTCATTCTAGAGATTGCTCCAAGAAGTATCACACTCAAAAAATTATAAACATTTGTAAAAAAACAAATTTGTTTACTTTTATTATCAGAGAAATGCAAATCAAAACCACCCTGAGAGATCACCTAACCCTAGTGAGAATAGTCCACATCACAAAGTCCCCAAACTGCAGATGCTGCTGTGGATGTGGAGAGAAGGGAACACTTCTACACTGTTGGTGGGACTGCAAACTAATACAGCCTCTTTGGAAAGAAGTATGGAGAATCCTCAAAGAACTCAAATTACACCTTCCTTTTGATTCTGCAATCCCATTACTAGATATCTATGCAGAAGAAAAAAAAAATCCTTTTATCATAAGGACATTTGCACTATATTGCTTATCACAACTCAATTCCCAATCGCCAAGATGTGGAAACAACCCAAGTGCCCATCAACCCAGGAATGGCTTAATAAACTGTGGTATGTGTATACCATGGAATACTATTCAGCCACAGAAAGATGGAGATATTACATCTTTTGTATTAACCTGGATGGAGTTGAAATACGTTTGTTCTTAGTAAAGTATCACAAGAATGAAAAAGCAAATATCCCATGTACTTTCAACACTAACACAAGCCAGTAGATGAACTAATACTCACACAAGAGAAAAACTCAATTTAATTCAAGTTGTGGGAGAGGAGGTGGGGAGAGGAAAGGAGAGGGGGATTGGTGGGCTCCCTCCTAATAGGCACAATGTCAGGGTATGTGGCACACCTCCTGGGAGTGGGACTCAACTACAAAAGGGACTTTACTTAACAAATGCAAATATTGTAACTGAAATATTTGTACCCTCATATTAAATCTGAAATTGAAAACATTTTGTTACTTTTATAAATGAAAACTCTTTAATTATTTTATGTAATCTAAAATAGATAATAAAATGATCAGATGAGTTCATGTTTCTGTTTTTCTCTTTTAAAAGTATAGGATAAGCTTAGTGCCTGTAGCTCAGCAGCTAGGGTGCCAGCCACATACACCGAAGCTGGAGGGTTCGAACTCTGCCGGGGTCTGCCAAACAACAATGACAACTATAACCAAAAAATAGGCGGGCGTTGTGGTGGGCACCTGTAGTCCCAGCTACTTAGGAGGCTGAGGCAAGAGAATAGCTTAAGCCCCAAAGGTTGAGGTTGCTGTGAGCTATGATGCCATAGCACTCTACCAAGGGTGACACGGTGAGACTCTGTCTCAAACAAATAAACAAACAAAGTGTAGGATAATGAAAAGTAATCCACCAATTTCTTTCTCATCCAAACTAAATAAGAGCTGGAGTGTATATGGAGGGCAGACAAATTAGATTGAAAAGCGTTTTAGAGAAGAGATGATAAGTTGGTGTTGGGCTTGGCCAAAAATACCTATGGAATGAGTCTTATAGACTACATTTTGATTGGGTGGCTAAAGATTTCTCTTGAGACATCTCCTCTCAGAATGTATGACGATTCTTTTTCTCTATTATAGTAAGACTTTATTTTCATCAGTAATTTGCTTTTCATAATGCTCATACTCTAACTTAAGGGACCATCAGGCAGTTCCTTTCTCTGCTCTAGGTACTTCCTGCACTCCTGACTTGGGTTGTGTGTGTTCTGACCATAAATATGTCCTTCATCTGATTGTCCAAATTCTGCCCATCCCTCAAGGCCAAACTCACTTTTCCTGACTCGGCCAGCTAACATGTGACTTCCTCCTTTCTGAACCATAATTACACCTTGTAAGGCAGTTTACATATAAAAAGAGCCTGTATTTCTTTGTTCATTAGTTGTTTCCGTGTGTACATCCTGTCTGTTCTCCTTACTATCATCTCTTAGAGATGTAACAGGTATCTGCCACTCAGATATCTCTCTTAGCACCACATGGCCTTTTGGAGAACTGAACTGTGGCTACCTCAGAGACGTGGCAACACCAGCATGTCTTGGGTGATGCTATTAGCTGCCTCTCCCTTCTCCCCGCTACCCACGCCTGTTCCTATGATTAATTTCTATAAGTAAGGTCCTAGGAAGTTGTCTAAACCCTAGAGTTACTCATTATTCTGCCCTTTTTCTTTCAGAAATTCACTCATCCAGTTGCCAAGTTCTGTCAAGTCTATTCCTGAACATGTCTTGGGATCCTCTTCTCCATCCCTGGCACCACTGGCCTCCTTTAAGCCTCTGACATCCTTCACTTGGACTGTTGCATTGAGCTTCCAGGAGATCCCCCAACCCCAGGCTTGCTTCTTCCAATTTGTCATCTTTATTATTGCCCAGAGGGCATACATTATGTCACTCCTGTGCTTTAGAATCTTCAGTCATTTCCACTTGTCAGCCAGAAAAAATTCAGACCTCTTAACACAGCTTACAAAGTCATTAATGATCCAGTTAAAGCAGCTCCCTGGCACTGCAGCCCCGTGTTCTGTTTTTCTTGACAACAGGTGTTTGACTCTAGCCAAGTTGAGCTCCTGTACCTGTTCAGTTCAGAAAACGTGGATTTGGCATATGGAATTCCCAGGCACTGTGCTAAATGCCTTGTAATACCTTACTGATATGTTTATGTGTTCCTTTCCTCCATTGGACTTTGTAGTTTTTTCTCTTAATGCCTGGTACAAACTAGGAACTCAATAAATTATAAATGAATGAAGAGATGATATGTAGACTCTGTGCATCACAGGAGTACATATTATAACTTCAGATCTCTCACAGATGAAGCATGGTGTGAAGCATTCAAAACAGACTTGCCATTGGATGGATTGTTTGCCAATCCAAAAGAGCTCAGTCTTTTCAGCTATTTCTAGCCAACTACCCAAAGGTCAGGGAGCCTGTTATGTCAACCAACTTTTAGAAAAAAATGAACTTAAGATCCATCCATGTCTTCAACCTTATTAAATACATCATTGATGAGGTTTTTAGAACGGGTACATGGGTTTGAATACCCTTTTGCCCTTTGTTGGCTGGAAATCTGAGTATGTTGAGACAAATGTTTACTGATATACTCTGGTGATATGGTGCGGAGTCCCCTTGGAATTATTTTATCATAGATCATCCAAGTAACAGGTTATTCAAAGCAATAAAAGGGATACATGAATTAGAACATATTTTAGAGTTGAAAACCTACTGTGAACTCGCTTTTGGATTATCCATTAATATGTTTTAAACTTCCCACTTTTACGTGAAGTTAGAATGTAAATATGTTAAGTATAAACATGCAAAATAGATACGTGTTAAATATGTAAGGCAAATCAGTACAAGATTTCCAGGGCAAGTCTAAGTGGGGAATTCTATTTTCTAGCAGTGAGTCAACATCCAGGAGAGAAATGTCATCTGAACATATTACATCGAGCCATGAACAGGGCGGTTTGTGTGGAACACAAGTAGAGTACAGGCTCATCCACCTGGTATTATCAGGAGTGCTTCAAAGGAGAATCTTCTGTATGACCCAGTTTCAACCCTAGAATATAGCCCCAAAACTTTAAATGGGGTTTACTGGCAATTTTAATAATAGAAAAATAATTGTTTATCTTAATGGTTCAGACAGAAAATACTCTTCTACTTTGCAATAGAGTGACCTTTGGGGTAGGACTAAGCTCATTCCTTTTCCAAATTCCTCACATGGTTCCAGCAACAGCAATGGAGATGCTGTTTGCTCAGAAGCGGCCGAGATATTCTAGTCTCTTTTTCCTGTCTTTGTTACCAGCTTTCATGTTCACTGACCCCTGCTTTGTGGTCTCTGCTGCTTCTCATCTCCAACGCTGTAGCTTCTATCTGCCACCATTGCCATTCGCTTCCTCCCGTGTTCCACTTCTTATTTTAATTTTGTGATCTCTTTTTCTCTTTCCCGACTCTGCTGACAATGGAGCTCAGTCTTTTCAGCTATTTCTAGCCAACTACCCCGGTCTTTCCTGTTTTTATTAGTGCTGATGGTCCAGTTGCTTCTTGGCTGGAAATAGCAATGTTGCCCAGGTTTTTCTGATGTGTGGGGTTTGATGTAGGAAGCATAGTTCTAGAGCATAAGACCAAGCTCTTTCCCACAGACAGAAGATTTGCATATTCTCTTCCCATTCTGCTAAAAATAGAGCTTTTCTTTCTTTTTTTTTTTTTTAAAGCAATGTTATTGCTTGCATTCATGGTCTACGAAGGGAGATAGAAAAATGATTGTAGCTACAGATTTCCCTATCTCTTTTGCATTAAGGTACACGGTCCTTGAGTGGGAACCAGGCTCTATTAAAGTCTGCTGTTACTGTGAATGTGCATTACGCATTACATATTAAAACATGCATTTAGTTCTCACTATACAGCACCTGGAGCTCATTTAGTGTTCAGGGTTTGCTTCCTGAATGAATGAGGGAATAAGTGAGGAATCAGATATATGGCAGGTTTTAGGGCAGTAGTTCTTGATAGAGTCACCTAAAGCTCATTTAAAACACATTGGTGCCTATGTTCCTAAACCAGGCCAACTACCGTTACTTGATTCAAAGATGCAATTTCCCATCACATTTTAATGTCTCTGAAATCAACACTTTTTTTTTTTTTATTATTAAATCATAGCTGTGTACATTGATATGATCATGGGGCATCATACACTAGTTTCATAGACCTTTAAATAGACACTAAATTTATATTAAAAAATATTCTTTCTTCAGTAATAAATTAACCTTCCCTTCCTGTATTTTTTTTACTTCGTACATCTGTGAATTTTGTGAACATTCTTACTTTTTTATTTTATTTTATTTTTTATTTTATTAAATAATAGCTGTATACATTAATATGGTCATGGGGCACCATACACTAGTTTCATAGACCGTTAGACACATTTTCATCACACTGGTTAACACAGCCTTCCTGGCAATTTCTTAGTTATTGTGCTAAGACATTTACATTCCACATTTACTAAGTTTCACATATGCCCTTATAAGATGCACCACAGGTGTAATCCCACCAATCCCCTTCCCTCTACCCACCTCCCCCCTCCCTCCTCACCCTTTCCCCCTTCCCCCTATTCTTAGGTCGTAACTGGGTTATAGCTTTCATGTGAAAGCCCTAAATTAGTTTCATAGTAGGGCTGAGTACATGGGATACTTTTTCTTCCATTCTTGAGATACTTTACTAAGACGAATATCTTCCAGCTCCATCCATGTAAACATGAAAGAGGTAAAGTCTCCATCTTTCTTTAAGGCTACATAATATTCCATGGTGTACATATACTACAATTTATTAATCCATTCGTGGATCGATGGGCACTTGGGCTTTTTCCACGACTTAGCAATTATGAATAGGGCTGCAATAAACATTCTGGTACAAATATCTTTGTTATGATGTGATTTTTGGTCTTCTGGGGATATGCTCAGTAGAGGACTTATAGGATTGTAACTCCCAAAGAGGTTTTAAAGGGACAAAATGCAAAACATAAAGAAAGGCTGAGTGTAGAAACTGGTGCCTAGTAGGGACAAAATGCTCAGTATTAGAAGTAATAAAAGGATTTCCACTTGGTTATGCAAGACTTACATCTGATTATCTCTTCTGTTTACTTTTTTTTTCATCTAATGTGTTAGAATCTGGGAGGACTGTGTCAGATTAAACACAACTCAACACTGCAGGCACTAACACCTCTGGCTTACTGAATTCACCAGGAAAATGATGGTTACAAATCAGACCGTCGGGACCCTTGACATATATATTCTCCTTTACTTCACAGAAGTTTTGCAAAACTTTGTGAATTTGCAAGAATATAGAGAAGAATCAAAATGCATTCTTCTTTGATCAGGCAAGGCAGCCTGTTAGTGGCCACTGTTGATTCTCGCTGTGCTTATGTAAGTCAACTTGCACATGTCAAATCAACCACTCTTATTTTTTTCAAAAATTGGACAGCACTTCTGGATAACAACTCTCTATTCCTTTACATATACCACAAAGAGATGTAGAGATACAAAAGATCATAAATACTAAGTAGTCCAGAGATAGCAAACTTGCCCATAAACTCTGTTAGTCTGGATTTGACATGCATGATTATTAAAAATAAACTGAAGCGCATTTTCATGGGCTACATACACCCATTGGCACCTTCAGCAGGACAGTGAGATGATTTGTGATCCTGAATGACCACAGTCACCTGAAGCTAAATCTCTACAACCTATTTAGACAGAACTTCCTTGTTCCAGGTCTTCACACCTGACCCCCCTCCCTGATTTCCATCACCTGCCTGCTCCCTGAATGAGTTAGTAGCCCTAAGGTCGTTTCAGGAGCTTGCACAAGATTGCTCTTTTCCTTGTCAACTCTTCACTCATTGTCAACACAAGTCTTCACTTCTAACTTCCCCTACCTAAACCTTCTCGGCAAGACCAAACTCAGTTCCCTAAAATCTCATCTCTGGGTGCTGATGACTGTGTCTGGCCTCCGTTGACCCCTTCCCCAGCCACCTCTGGGTCTGTCCTCTGTCCTTCCCCATGATGTATTGCTCTGCTCATCTGGAGCAGTCCTCACGGTCTCTCATTCGTCCTGCCACCTATGCCTGAACTTGGCTTCATATGTCTTCTCCTTCTCCAGAAGTGTCCTCTCAGCGTGGCGTCAGCCCTCGTCATTTCTGTTTGTGGCTGTCCTGTAAATTTTCTCCTTTCCAGGACAGAAGTTCCAACTTTTGTTTCCCTTCACATCACTCTCCTCTTTCAATACTGACTCCTGTTTTTGTTCTCTAACCCATGTGTGGTTCCCAGACCAATAGCATCAGCATTCGCTGGAAACTTGTTAGAAATGCAAATCTTAGGCCCCACCTCAGAGAAATTAAATCAAAAACTCTGGGGGTGGGCATCATCATTTCAGATATAACAAGACTCCTTGGATATTCTTTTTTTTTTGAGACAGAGTCTCACTATGTTGCCCTCAGTGGAGTGCTGTGACGTCATGGCTCACAGCCACCTCAAACTCTTGGGCTTAAGTAATTCTCTTGCCTCAGCTTCCCAAGCAGCAGGGACTACAGGTGCCCACCGCAACACCTGGCTATTTTTTTGTTGCAGTTGTCATTGTTGTTTAGCTGGCCCGGGTCAGGTTCAAACCCACCAGCTTTGATATATGTGGCAGGCGCCCTACCCACTGAGTTACGAGTGCAGTCCCTCCCTGGAGATTCTGATGAGCAAGTTTGGGAAACACGGCTCTCTACCCCAGTAGTTCTCAGCTTTGCTGACATTTGAAATCTCCAGAGGAAGTTAAAAAAAAAAAATCTATGTATAAGTACCACCCCAAAGCAATAAAATCAATTTGTCTGGGAGAGGGTCCTAATTATTTTTTACAAATACCCTACAAGTAATTCTAATGTGCAAATAGGGTTGATTGTAGCCGGCCGAAATATTTCCTGTTTGAGACCTTTACTTATTCCCTTCACCTGGAAAGTTCTGCCCCAGCTTTTCACATGTCTTTTCTTCCTCATTCTTTAGATCTCAGTAAACTTGCCACCAACTGAGAAAGGCCTTCTCTGCCCACCTTACCTCTAAGACTCCCCACCCACGTGCACTTTCTATCACTTTATTCTCTATTATTTTCTTACTTGTAGTAATCTCTAATTGACCCTGCTTTTTAAGTATAATTCATTTACTTATTGGTTCTAATATAAAATAAGCTGTAGAAGACAAATAACTGTTCTTATCAGGGATAAACCATTCTAGTCCTTAGAACAGTGGTTCTCAACCTTCCTAATGCCGCAATCCTTTAATACAGTTCCTGTGGGTCACGACCCACAGGTTGAGAACCGCTGCCCTAGAATAATGGCAGAAGATACAGCAGCTTAAGGTGTATCACTATATGAAAGAACAAACACCCCCCCCCCCCAACACACACACACAGACACAAACATGCTATTTACTCCAAACTCTGTGCTTTTAGTGCTCTGATTTCCCTCACATAAATTTCTGTTCTTGTGCTTTCATTATCTTTCACTTTACAATTAGCCATATTCCCACAAAGGGATGAATCACTGCCTTAATTCTTCCCTTGCCACATGAGCTCTGTTTCCTAAAGTCATATGTGATGTTGTAACATCATTTAGTTCTCTTAAAATTTGATAAAACTTATTTTTAGCTGGGTACAGCGGCTCTCTGGGAAGCTGAGGTGTCTGGATCCCTTGAGCTCAGGAGTTTGAGATCAGCCTGAGCAAGAGAGAGATGCTATCTATACTAAAAATAAAAAAAATTAAAAAAATGGGGCATTGTGGTGGATGCCTGAAGTCCCAGCCACTTGGGAGGCTAAGGCAAGAGGATCACTTGAGCCCAAGTTTGAGGTTGCTGTGAGGTATGACACCATGGTATTCTACCTAGGGTGACAGAGTCTCTGCCTAAATAAATAAATACATAAATACATAAAAAATAAATAAAATGTATTTAAAAATAATTCACTCCTTGAAAAAGCCTGCAGTGGATACTTGCCTCTGACATGAGTGGCTGAAGCTCACAGACGCTTCACCTGAGTTCATTCTGTCTCTTTCTGTTGTAGAGTGAATGCAGTTTGCTGTGGAGGACCCAGGAGTAGATATTTTTTTAAGTGAATTGACTGGAGGAAGGAAAAAGCTTTCAGTCAATATTTTTAAAAGCCAAGGGACCATTGAAGAGAGAGAGTGAGCAAGAGAGAACACAAACAGATGTAGGGACGAACATCTGATTCAATACAGAGATGGAATCTTTTCTAAAAACTGGGGCCAGGGTGTCTAATGCCTGTTGGTGCACTGGGAATACCCTGGCCATTCTTTCTACTCCAGCACTTCTGAAGACCTGGGTCTGGACAGAAATCCCCCTGTACCTCTCAGCCATCCTTTCTCTTTCTCTCTTAAACTGTATAGACACTGAAACTAGCATTCACATCAGGGAACACTGGATCTCCACAGGCGGCCATTGACTGCAAGTAAGCTGCTACAGAAACTCCCCTTTCATGATGCTACATTATATCTATAAGAGCAATCAGAGTGATCAGCTGGAAATCCCTCAACACTGACTGACTCACACACGGGGCTTCTCCTTGAAATGCCTGGCTGGGAGGCCAGTCACTTTTCAGCACAAATCAACATCCCCATCCCAAGAGATTGATCTGCTGCTCCCTAGGAGGTATGGTCTCCAGGCTTCAGCTGGACAGAGTCAGAGAGAGGGCAAAGCCCTCAAATGATGATCTATCCCTTGCAGTTAGGACTCTTTCCTCTTGCATTGGTCCAGCATTGGTCATTTCTGTACCTCAGTCTTCCTAATGAAGCAGAGGAAACATTACCTAGAGATATTTATTCCTAGGCACACATTGTTGTGTTTGAAAATCTAGACCTGTCCCAACAAAGTTGTGATGGGGTTTAAAATCATTTTACCTCCCCTGACACTGGCTTTTTTCTATAATTTGAACATTCAGAGGGTTGCTTGGATAATTCCTCTTAGCCCTGAAAATCAAGAATCAAAAGTGCATGGTTTGTCTAATTTTTTTTTTGTTTTCTTTCTTGCACTAGCTTTTCCCTCCCCCCAGTAATTCACTCCTCCATCCCAAGAACCAGCACTCCCCAGTGCAGCCTACCAGATGACTATAGATAGCCCTTTGCGCACAGCTGCCCCAAATCTGCGTTCTCCTGCAATCTCCCAAGCTTTAGAACTTTCTCTGTCTCCCCTCCCGGACCATTTTTCTCAAAGCAAAGATTTTTTTTCCTAGTGCCAACTTTATAAACCAATTTGTATTATATTGATGACCTAATGGGTGTTACTTTTCCTCTTCACTGAAAGAGGTGTCTTAAACTCTACATGTCAAAGACTAAGAATAGGAATTTCTAGCAACTTAGAAGATGATAAACATGGCGGAAGATTTGGGCAGCTGGCCAGGGCAAGCCAAGTGGTGGTGGTGTCGGTCAAAACCAAGGGCACCCACCAGCTTCACTGTGTGCTGTCAGAAGACCTAATTAGCATAGTCTGATTTATCAGGCTCACAGCACCTGTGTGTAATTCTTCACACAGTCTCCGAGCCGGGTCACTGGCCCAGCCAGACTTGCTCAATGTCTGAGGACATGCAACCATGGAGGAAATGAGAGGGCGAGGCCTTTTAGGTTCACAGAAAAGAAATCTGGAGGAAGGAGGGAGAGGCAGAAAACCATCAATTTGGAGACCTAGGAGACATGCTTATTGTGTCTTCTGATAAATTTAAATTTATTAGATTATTTCAATGAACTAATTTATAGCAAGTGACTTCAGGTACAGTTCAGTTCAATTTGACATGCATTGACTGCTAATGCACAATTAATAGTGGTAACAATAAATTATTATACTAATCAGTGAACACTGGATTTGCACTTACCTTGCATTATGCACTTTGCAGAGCATTGCCCATGGATTATTTCAATAGTAACTTTATTAATTTGGGTGAGTGGTAGGCAGTGGTGTGCTAGTTAACTGGCTCTCTGAAAAGAAAAATATGCCCTGATTTGTAGCATGTGCTGATTATCATGGTGTAAACATTCTCATCACAGATCTTTCAACCTACCAAGAGGTCACAGCACCTCTAAGTACATTACTATTGGCCCACAAAACTTCTGACTTCTTAACAATTGGTGTTTGTAACTAGTAGGAGCTGCTTTCCGCTGGTGGTAGGCACCTTTACTTCCTCCTGTTTTAGGGTGGCTAATTCCTCCCATTTGTCTGGGACTTTCTCATTTTATTATTGTAAAACCAGTGTCTAGGAAACTATTCTGGAGAAACTGGGATCGTTTTCAGCTACTCTTTTGCTATGGTCTGAATGTGTGTATTCCACAAAAACTTGTATGTTGAAATCCCACCCCTTCGGAGGTGTTATTAAAAGGTGGGGCTGTTGGGAGGAGATTAAATGGGAGTAGTTCCCCTGTAAAGGAGGCCCAGGAGAACTGCCTTGCCCTTCCAACCGTGTGAAACATCAAGAAGGGGTCCTCTACAAAACAGAAAGAAGGCTTTTCACTGGACACTGGATCTGCTGTGCCTGGATTTTCTCAGCCTCTGAACCTGTAAGAAACAAAGCTAAATACCCAGTTTGTGGTATTTTGTGCTATTTGATAATGGTGGCTTGAATTGAGTAAGCCACCTTTGCACATCTGAGGAAAAAGAATTTTAGAGATACTTGTCCAAGATCACACAGGTGAAAAGCAGAGAACTGCTTTGGGGACTTCTGAGTTTGATTACACAGCTTGTGAGCTTTGCCGCAGCAGACACCATGCTTTCCTTCCTCAGTGGGAAAGGTCAGGGATGAGTGCAAAGCTATCATAAAACAGAAGATGTGCATATATATGCACATTTTATAAAAAAGAAAATGTAAAAACTAAAATGCTTCATGATAAAATTAAGATACATCATGTGTACATTAAAGAATGAACTATAGCCTGGCCCAACTGGTTACTTTGTCTCGTTCAGAGATTGAACTCAGTCCCAAATTTATTGCAATCTCCTAAAAGGAACTATCTACAACTTTCTAGAATCTGCACTAGCATAATTTATCTAAATCCTGCACATTTTGCCACGAGCACATACAAGGCCAGGCTCCACTTCTCAGCACACATGCACAGCAGTATCCTCAATGCTATTATACATCTTTTAATAATCTGGGAAATTTTATAAGTGAGGAAATTTTCCTTTTCTTAATATTCACTGTTGAATACAAGCTTCATTAACTATAACATAATCCTTCCATTTAGAAAATCATTTCAATGATTATTCCTAATGAGTATCAAGATATTTATATGAAAAGTAGAGCTTCTTTTCTTCTAAATTGAAACTCATGAACTCTAGTATATCTTTTAATTAGAATATCCTTCAAGAATAAGCCTCATGAATAATCATGCTAATGTTCCATTATTTGTTAAGTAAAATAAAGTTCTGTTGGGAAACTTCACATTTTGTTTTTCTGTGTCTGATAGAGGCTTTAATAAATGTTATTTGTAAAAAGCTAAATGATTTGTTCAGATTATAGTAAATGTTGTTTTTGACCTAATAGGCCCCTTGTAATGGGTAAAATAAACTGCTGCATAGAGATGAGTAATTCTGATTTTGTAAAATGCTATAATATCCTGAAAGCATTAAAAGAGTGCAAAATGACATTAATTTGCCCAAGCAATATTTCAGAAGAGTTGGTTTAATATGAATATATACATATGAAAAATAGCCAGTCTCAACACTCGTAAGCTATCTTCATTATCTTAAAAGCATTCAAGAAAATCTTCCCAAATACTTTTTTATCAGAAACACATATATAATACACACCTGGCCCCATTAACTTTGAAAGATAAGTGTATGCCAAAGAGAGCTTTTACGTGTGTAAAAGACACGGAAAGTGAAGGCAGAGAATACATTTAAGTTGGAAGTCACAAAACAGGAACCAGAAATAGATTTAAATTTTATTTCTCAGAGGGCCCTATGTCCTTGAGGTCTATTTCACTCTAAAATTGTATAAATCAAAAGGGATTTAGAAAAAAAAAATCTTAGAGAATATTGGCTCTAACCCTTGGGGTTGCATGTCATCTAACTCAAGTGAGTGCCAAGGAGTATGTGCGAGGAAATCTGGGGAGAAAGGAGAATCTTTTTAATATGAATTGTTAATTTCGTATTTTGCATGACAAAAGTATCTGCTATTTGCTTCAAGGTCCGGACTTAAAATTGATATCACTAACTCATACGTTTGATTTCCGAAAATGTGGAGAAAACAAAACAAACTACAAAATAAAAGGTAACAGTTCTGTTCAGGATTAATTTTATGTGTATGCTACAAAAAAAAATAAAAATAAAAAAAAAATCAGATGGTCTAAAATCAGGGATTATAACCTGAGTTCTGATTTGAACTTTAAGATCACTCTCCCTCCAAGGATATGAAGATTTGTTTCTGGGAAAACTGTTAAAAATCTCTTACCATTTTCTCAAAGCAGTCAGACAGTTGCAAAAATTGAAGAATCCCTGGTAAGAATCTCTCTTAGATGACTGTGTCAGACAATTCAGTATTTATATGTCATGGTGACATACTTTACTACTTAGAAAATGTACAATAAAGATGTAACAAGCACTCATCATAGTTTACTGTATTTTAAGTTTTTGACATAAAGCTTACAAATCAAAGCAGATAAAACAAGTGAGAAATTTCTAAATAATTGATTCTTTTAATGTACTTATTACACATTTTAATAATATTTTCAAACTATAACAGCAAAATGTTCTCAAAGACAAGTTACTAATTTGATTTTATTAGTGGCAGAGTGGGTCTTTGGTCAGTGGTAGTCATCTAGATAATATGATTTTAGGGAAGTTAGTGTATTTACATATGCCTGAACCCACAAATACCCCACTACTCTGCTGGGCTAGAAATTCTACTACTACCAATCCATCTTCTACCTCATCCTTCTGAATTTCATCTAAGCTGTAAATATCCTTAGGAAAAATCTTACTGCTATAATCCTCATAGGATCATGGAAGACAGCTGTACTTCCTGATACATGAAATGGGCTGAGGAGGAGACTGCAACACAGAGAGAGGAAAAGACATTTCCACTGAAAACAGAAACAGTTAATAAAATGAAAACCAAGAATATAAAGATGGATTTGAGTCACATGTCATTTCTCAACCTATCATTTATAATGAGCCAAAAAGTGCATCTAAAATAAGTGTTGAGACATCTTTAAATATATATTATGTACTTACGTAATTTGAAGTCAGTCACATTGGTTTTTTTCTAGTAATTATAATCCCTTCAAGAGCGCTAAAATGGTAATTCTTCATGCTTATCTCAGATTTTTAATATGTAAACTTAATTTGAGATATTACTTTTTCCCCCAATTTTTAATCTCTTCTTAATTATTAATAGTGTAATGCTCTGATCTTTGACTAATATGGCAGTTTTAACTAAAATGGCAGGGTCTCCAAATCTTCCCTTTCTGACTCTTCTACTTTTAGCCTCTTGTTTCCAAAAATAGAAATAAGGCCCTAATAACCAGAAGGGAACGTTTCCTCCAGGTGCTAAAACAAGGTGGAAACTAAAACATCAGAGTGGGGACCAGACGCTGAAGCTGAAATGTGAGTGGTGACGGTAATTCCAGCAAAGGCCTTAATGGACGAGGTTCTGATTCAGGTTTTGGAAGAATACAGGCCTCAGACCCTGAGTACACAGGAGGTGGAATTTAGACTCCTTCAAAAAGTTAGAAGGTGCAGGAAGCAATGAGCAAGAGGGAAGATGAGAAGATACATGAAACAAAAAACCACAATACTAAAATTTAGTTTTTTAATGATTTTTTATTAAATCATAACTTTGTACATTGATGCATTTATGGGGTTCAGGGTACTGCTTCAACATACACTGTGAAATGCTTACATTGAACTAAGTAACACATCCATCACAATTATACTCATTTCTTAATAATTTTGAAATGTACCATTGCATCATGCACATTAGGGTGAGGTCCCCCCAAATACCCTCCCCTCCCCTCTCTCTTCTCTTCCCTTCTACTTTCTGGACTATAGTTATATTTTGCCATTCGTATGACTTATAGGTGGTTATATATTGATTTCATAGTAGTATTAGGTACATTGGATACCTTTTCTTCCATTCTTGAGATACTTTACTGAGAAGAATATGTTTTGGCTTTTATGTTTACCCAGATATGGACATTTAAACTCTGAAAATTTAAACCATAGAAAATTCTGAAAGGGACTTAAACATTTTTGTATTAAAAAAATTAAAAGTAGGCTTGGGCCCATACCACAGTGGTTACAGCACAAGCCACATATGCTGAGGCTGGCGGGTTCGAACCTGGCATCGGCCAGCTAAGCAACAATGACAACTGCAACAAAAAATAGCCAGGCATTGTAGTGGGCACCTGTAGTCCCAGCTACTTAGGAGGCTGAGGCAAGAATCTGCTTCAGCCCAAGAGTTTGAGGTTGCTGTGACCTGTGATGCCACAGAACTCTACAGAGGGTGACATAGTGAGAGTCTGTCTCAAAAAAAAAATAAAAAATAAAAAAAATAAAGTTTTTGAATACACAAATAGGGAACAGAATGTTAAGAAATAAGAGATCTTCCAAGAATGACAAACTGTCCTAGTAGACGCTCCTTTTTAAAAGAATCAAAATTTAGTAAGAAAAAATTCAGAAGAAAGAATAAAGATGCAATAAATAATGGTAAGTGAAGAAAAAGATTACTATGTTAAATGAATTCAATAAATATAGACTGTAGGAGTAGGGCACTGGCCCCATATGCTGGAGGTGGCATGTTCAATCCCAGCCCTGACCAAAAACTGCAAAAAAAAAAAAAAAAAAAAAAAAATTCTAACAATAATAGTAATGACAAAAACAACAATAATGGTGGCAAACTGAAATACAAGGTGGCCATAAAGTTCCTGTGCAATTTGAATTAGTGTGCAATTTTAAATTTCACACAAACTTTATGGACACTCTGTATAGACAAACTATAAAATGCAGAATGGAAAGGGAATGGGACAAAATTTCTCTAGGCTTCTTAATTCATTTGATAGAAGTATAAAAACATAAATTAACTTTAGAGTTTCCTAAATGTGCATATTAAAAATTTATATTTTTAATTTTTTTCTCATTTTTTTCTTCCCTTTTCTTCCTTTGGTGAGCAATAAAAGCCAAAGGCAAGTTCAGCACCTTAGCTCAGTGGCTACAGTGCCAGCCAAATACACCAGAGGTGGTGGGTTCATATCCAGCCTTGGACTGCCAAACAACAATGACAACTAAAACCAAAAAATAGCCTGGCGTTGTGGCAGGCCCCTATAGTCCCAGATACTTGGGAGGCTGAGGAAAGAGAATCACTTAAGCCCAAGAGTTTTAGGTTGCTGTGAGCTGTGATGCCACGGCACTCTACCCAGGGTGACATAGTCAGACTCTGTCTCAAAAAAAAAACAAAAAAAGCCAAAAGCCATTAAATTGAATAGAGCAAAGTAAGTGTCTGTGCGGGAGGGCAGTTGAGCCACAGTAGCCCAGGGTGGGACTGAAAGCCCAAAAAGGGTGACGAGGACATTCATGGATGATATGGATGATGACTGCCTGGCAAGGGTAGGATAAGGAGGAATGTCCCTCAGGACATGGCTTAGTGTCAGGCATCAAAGAACAAGCAGAGTCAGGAGAGTATCCATGTCGGGGATGAAGCGTGAGAGATGACCTGGAAATGTGTGTTGAATCTGAGCAAGATCCCAGAGGCCAGGTGCGTAAGGAGGATGTTCTTGCAGGAGGGATGCTCAGCCCGAGTGCTCTGAGAGGCGTCTCTGTGTTTGCACATCTTAGTGTGGAGTAGGATGAGGCCAAGTAAGGGAAGCAGGATGCCACCTTATAAGGGCATCACAGAATGGGGAGCCCATATAAAGAATATCCATGCTAAGGCAAGCTTCCACGTGGAGCCTCAGAACCTGGGCAGGACAAAGAGGCCACTGGTCTGCTGAGGTATCCGGGATTAGGGGTTGGAACCCAATGTGCAGTGATGTGCTGGGGCTGTCAGAGCCAAGAAGGAGAGGGAGGGTTGCTGCTCAGTGCATGGTGCAGCAGCAGTGAAGAGAGACTGGTTACAGCAAAAGGACTGACTAAACATGCCAGATTTCTCACTGTTGGAGAAAGGAGTTACAAATACAGAAAGGGTGAAAACTAGAATCAACCCAGTGTTGCTGTATTGGAATTGAAAGAAGTTTGAGTTTGAATGCATTATTTTCAAGCTATAGGGATAGATATGACTATAAATGCTCATCTCTATGTAGGTATGCAAACTATATTGTGACATACATGTGAATCTATCACATATACTATACACACCACAGTTCTGATGGAGAGAACCAACACTCCAACAGCAGTGAGCACAACTAGCACCTTGATTTTGACTTCCAAATGCCATTGTTCACTAACAGGAACTAGGCCTTATTGGAAAACTGTCTCATTCCAGGACTGGGCCACAAAACAACTTACTGCTTAGCTAAGATTTGCCTCAAGAATGATGGGGATATGTCCCTGAAGGCAGGAGTACTAAATGCTGCTGAAAGAACTGGTTAGCCACATGTAGAAGACTAAAACAGGACCCACACCTCTTACCACTAATAAAAATTGACTCTAGCTGGATAAAATATTTAAACTTAAGACAAAAGGCTGGGCACAGTGGCTCATGCCTGTAATCTTAACACTTGGGAGGCTAAGGCGGGTGGATTACCTGAGTTCATGGGTTTGAGACCAGCCTGAGCCAGAGTGAGACCTTGTCTCAAAAAACAGCCAAGTGGCTTGGTGCCTGTAGCTCAGCAGCTATGGCACCAGCCATTTACATCAGAGCTGGTGGGTTCAAATCCCACCTGGTCCTGCCAAACAACAATGACAATTATACATATCTGGGTGTTGTGGCAGGCACCTGTAGTCCCAGATACTTAGGAGGCTGAGGCAAGAGAATCACTTAAGCCCAAGAATTGTAGGTTGCTGTGAGCTATGACACCACAGCACTCTACAAAGGAGGCATAGTAAGACTCTGTCTTAAAAAATAAAAAATAAAACATAAAGGACCATTCAGGTATTTGCACGCTACCAAGGGCAACAAAGTAAGACTCTACCTCAAAAATAAACAAACAAACTTAAGAAAGAAAACGATAAAAATTCTAGAAGATAGTGTGTGAAGAACTGTTAATGATGTTGGCCTGAGAAAAGATTTTATGAAGAATATCAGCCTTGACATTTGCAGTAACACCAGAAACAAATGAATGGGACATGATCAAACTAAAAAGCTTTTGCACATCTAAGGGCATAGCAACCAAAGCATACAGACAATCTTCAGAATGGGAGAAGATATTTGCATGCTACAAATCTGACAAAGGGCTGATAACTACAATCTACAGAGAACTCAAACTTATCAATAAGAAAAGGGCAAACAATCCCCTTTATAAGTGGGCAGCAGACATGAACAGAATCTTCTCTGAAGAAACCATGAATAGCCAACAAACACATGAAAAAATGCTCATAATCTCTAATCACCAGATAAATGCAAATCATATCCACTCTGAGATATCACCCAACCCCAGTGAGAACATCCCACATTACAAAGTCCCAAAGCTGCAGATGCTGGCACAGATGTGGAGAGATTCCCACGCTGTTGGTGAGACTGCAAACTTATACAGCCTCTATGGAAAGAAGTATGGAGAATCCTCCAAGAGCTAAAAGTAGACCTCTCATTTGATCCTGCAATCCAATTACTAGGTATCTACCCAGAAGAAAAAAAATAATTTTACCTTAAGAACATATGCACTGAAATGTTTATCACAGCTTAATTCACAATTGCCAGGATGTGAAATCAACCCAAGTGCCCACCAACCCATAAATGGATTAATAAACTGTGGTATATGTATACCACGGAATAGTATTCAGCCATAAAAAGATAGAGACTTTACATTTTTTTATGTTAACCTGGATGGAGATGAAGAACATTCTTCTTAGTACAGTATCATAAGAATGGAAAGCAAATATGAAACCAAGAGAGGATCAACTACAACCCCAGATAGGGGGGAGGGGTGGGCAGGAGGGAGGGAGATTGCTAAACTCTTACCCAATGGCACAATATAAGGGTATACAGCATATCCCCTCGGTGAAGGGCTCAACTCCGACTTCAACTATACCTAACAAACACAAACAATATAACCTAATCACACGTACCCTTATATTAATCTGAAATAGAAAAAAATCTTACACAATGATGTTGAAAAAAATGGCAGGGGTACTAGCTTGGAGGAGATCTCACTTTCCAAATCTGATGCAATTATGAGCCAAAATAAATGATGTTAGTAATAGATTAATCTGTAGCTGCAGTAGAGAAATGGAAAATATAAATAGTAGAAATTACAAGAATATAAAAAAGCCAATAACATACAAAAGTGATTCTTAAAAACCAACCAAACAAAATAAGCCTTCAAAATATAGATAAATATCTAGAAAAAATAACACAGGAAAGAAGGAAGAAGGCACCATAAAGTAATATCAATATTACAAAATTTTACATAATTATAAATATAGCAGAGTTCTAAACACTCGAAAGCATACCAAAATGTATAACAATAAATTTGCAAACTTAGATAATTGCAAATTTTACAGAGAAATTATTATTAGCTATAATTCATTATATAATACAAATACAAATTGATTGGATAAATAATACTATTATGAGACTTGAATTGATAGCAAATGATTACTTCCACATACTATGTGTGTTTTTTACACACATACCCCAGAAAAGCTTCAGACTGTGTCATTGGAATGTCACTGAGCTTTGGAGAAATACATTATGTCTGTCTTATTTGAATTGTTTGAGGGAGCAGAGAAAAAAAGCATGATTCATCTTTCCCAAAGTATGACTCTAGTATATCTTTGATGTATAAGCCTGGCATAAACATTTCAAGAGTACAATTATGGTCTACTTACATTAGAAACATAGATGCAAAAATCAAAATAAAATGTTAGAAAACCAAATTTGGCAATGTGTTATGGTCAAGTATTCCAGTATGTACAATGCATATAATTAGCATTTTAAAATATACCACAAAGTTGTTACATGGTAACATATCAATGTAATTTACCATATTAACAGATTAAAAGGTAGAAAACACGTAAGCACCTCAACAGTCATAGCAAAAGCAATTGCCCAACTTAATACTCATTCCTGAGGATGTTCTTTGCAAGTTATCAATAGGGAAGTGCTTCCTTTCCCTAGTAAATTTTATCTACATCAAACTGTGCTTAATGGTGGAGTTCAGAGGCAGTTCTAATGAAGTCTGTGATAAGATGAGTATGCCTAGTATCATCTCTAATGATCAAGATATTTTTCTGGCAGTTCTTTCTAAGCTAATAATAGAAAAGAAAAGAAACATGAAAGAGAAAATTGTCTATAAAGAAAATATGTAAATACAAAAGAAACTAAAACAGAGAATTAAAATTTAATAGGATTTTTATTTTTCAGAGTTGCTGGAATTAATATGAGCATAGATTAAAATAAAATAAATCATTTAAAATATGTTTTTAATTCAGCTAAACAATATCAAGAAAAATTAAAAACATGGTAGGAATAAATCAAACCAAAAATGAGCAAGAACAGAAATACAAATAATATGATTGAAAATTCGTAAGTAACCCTCGATTAAATAGGGACAAATTCCATGTTTGTGGATGGAGATAGTTAATGTCATGTGTATTCACTCCATGTTATTCTACATATTTACATATATCATGAGAATCTCAAACACATGTTTGATAGAACTAGGAAAACTATTATTGAAGTTCATATTAAAGAAGAAAAATACAACAGCAACCAAAACAATTCAAAAAAACAAAGAAAGATGTAGGACCTACTTTACCAGAGAGCAAGAATTGTTTAAAAGCTGTGGTAATGAAATCAGTGTATGTTAATATAGGAATAGAGGACTCACTGAAATAGTATTAAGAGCCCACACAAAGACCAAGCATGTAGAGAAATCTGGTTTATAACAAATAGTGAAGGATGGCATTAGACCAATTAGTTTCTTTTTCACAGAAAAATTAAATTTGTACTTCATATTAAATCCACACATTAAATATAAATAATCCAATTATTAGAAAAATATTTAATAGAATTTCTGCATAAACTCTGATAGGAACGTATTTCTTAGCTAAAAGCATAAATTAGAAAAAAATAGATAGTTGGGACTAATACATTAAAATGAAAATACACTTCCCATAGAAGGCCTAATGAACAAAGTTGAACAAACAAAAGCTAAAAGACAATATTCACAAAGTAAAATGAAGATTTAGTACCTAAATGTGAAAATAGTCCTATAGACTCACAAGGAAAATACAAGCAACCATGTAGAAAAACAGACAGAAGATCCAGACCAGCAATGCCAGAAAGCCAGTCCAAAGGGGGCCTTCTCTTACGAACAACTCAGACAAAGGTGTTCATTCTCACAAGGTGGTAGGTAATACATATGTATGACTTTTAATAAAATTTCCATTGGAAAAATTTGTCTACAATGCAAAAGTACTGTAAGTTGACAAATTGACAGAGGAATGGTAACTGATGAATGAGTTATTTGTTCTCCAAAACAGGAGTCGCTCTGCAGCACAATTTGGTAATACCCAATAAGTTAAAATTGTGTTTGACCTAGCACCCACAGCTGCACGTTTGAACATACATTACAGGGAAAGTCTTGCATGTAAACACCAGGAGACTTACCAGGAATATCTCTGGAGCTCTTCCTTATAATGGCTGTAAGAATGGAAACAAATATCGGGCAGGAAGAAAATCTATGCATAGATGATGGAAAATAATAGGATATCACACAGTGATTACGAACCAGACGGAACTACTGATTTTCATAAAAGATCTCAAAAGCAGGTTTAGTGAACAGAAGCAAGACAAAGATTGAAGAATAGGGTATGATGCCATTTATGTAAAACACACCCCCATTTTGTAGACACGTACACAATACTGAACTAGAAATATACCCAAGAGTTTGATAGTGGTAGTTTCTGAATAAGGAAAAGGGGTAAAGAGTTTGGGAAAGCAGCTTAATTGTTTTTATTTTCTTTAGTGTTTCATTTCCTTAAAAAATATATACCATAAGTTATAATGAAAAAAATATTTTATGACTTTTTTACACTGGTTTCTAGCTACATGAGAATTTTAATATTATTCTCATTGTTTTACATTTCACATATTTGCTAAATAAAAAAATTACGAATATGTTATCTTCTCCCATCCTTTACGTAGGTATTAAAATAATGCATATGGATACAGAATCATTATTTGCTCAATGTATATTTCTTAGGGAGATTCTTTATTAATTCACAACTAAACTGTCAGTTTTTGAAGACATGGTATAAAATCAATAAATGGCAGGTATCTAGAGACTGTATGAAGTAGTCAAGAAATTAGTGTTTCGAGAAAAGCCCCTGGTGAAAAGAAATCAATCTGAATCTCCAGTCTGTAACACCTTCTTCAAATGATCTAAATATTGTCCTTTAAAATGAAAATTATATACTGCCAACATCAGGAAAGCATGACTAAGTTGTAGCAAGGTTCAATAACAATACAAATCTTGCTGATTCATAGCTCATTACTTTATTAACTTACAAGACATTAAAAGTTATGGAGCACATGGCAAACATTTGCCTCGCAGGAAGTGCATATTATTTTCTGATTTCTTTGATTCTTTAGGGAGACAGTTCCCATTTCTGAGCTTGGCACTGATAATCTGATTCCTTTCTAAGCCAAGTAAAACAGACAGAGGATATAGCTAAATAACAACAAAAAAATTTACTATGATACATTCACAAAATTTTACACTTTCCAAGAGTGATAATAGCTATATTGTTCACTGGAAAAGATTGATATGAACTTAGGGCAGAGAGAAACAGGGCACTTTTCATTTGAAGCAAGACACTGGAAATACATTAATGTGAAAACCCGCAGCCGAAGATGCTTTGGGAAAATATGTTAATGCAGCTGGTGGGTACAATGAATTTTCATGTTGACACGTCTTACTGCTTAGTGATTCCAAATACTGAGGATTAGAAAAAGCTTAAAGTTTTTAGATTCCCAATCTTGCCAAATTAGATAGGAAGAGAGCTTTTTAAATAATTAAAAAAAAAAAAATGGGAGAGAGAGGAGGGAATTTAACAAAGGGGAGAGATACAAAAAACACCTATAATTAATTTGCAGGTTATCTATTCATCACATTGGGCTGTATATTTCTGTATCTGATGAATATGTGATATATTGTGGGGGGGAAATAAAGATGTGTTCTGCTTAAATTACCACAGCTCAATTTGCTGAGAAATCTTCAGCAGTGGGTTCTTACAAGAACTAATCCAATCTTTAAGGGGCTGCCTGAATGCATTCCTTCTTCTTTCCTCTATTGATAATTTTAAAACATTTCTATGCATATTGTTGGAGTCAGGGCCGATGGAATGTTTGCTAGAAGTCTCAGGAAAAAGCACAGTAATAAAGGAAACATAGGAATGAACCTCAATTTAAGAGGAACCTTTAGGACAAAAATGCTTTTCTGGATTGGCAGCAGCTCATTTCTTCTGTTCTTTTGGAGAGCGTTTGTCCAATTTTCACCTCCAGTGTCACCAGCAGCTCCCTTCATGCAACTTAGCATTTGTTTCTGAGACTTTTCATCCATCAGTTACATAAGCCTTTCCGTGTACTTTATTATAGACGACGAAACTTTCCATCTGGGAAGTAAGTTTATTTTTGGTTAATTTCATTTTTTTCCTATTTATTTTTTTAAATTATTCTATTATACTCTCTAGGCTATATACATTTTCAACTCTCCAAATTACTTTCTGGAGAATTTCAGAAAACAAAAAATCAAAAATGAAGCGGAAAAAAAATAAAGAAACATGTTAACATTTCCATGTCATTACTGAGAAAGGCTCCACAAAGAAAGGGAATAATCATTTGCAAAATATTATTAAGCCCAAAATCCCCAGTGAAATAGCAAGAGAGCTCCACACTATCACATCAGGTCAGGTAAGTGAGAAGACACCACATAGCTGCCACATTCACCAAGCCTTCGGTATCCCCAATCCCACACTTCCCCAACCCTTAGATATCCTTGGGCATCTCGACACTGCAAGAAAAATCTCTGGCTGGTAGCTGCTGGTGGTTAGGTGTGGTAGTAACTATACAATAGGACTAATAGCTGATAGCTTATACTATCAAGTGGATTACCACTTGATTGATCCAATTATATCATTAAGTCAACCCACTGGACCATACATAGGGCAAAGTGAATTTGCCATTTGAATGATAAAACCAGGCTAGTCAAACTGTGATTTGGGCTTTCTTTATGCTGCACAGGCTTATTTGCCCCTCAACTATGATCAAAGGGGTTTAGCAGTTCCTCCTCAAGACCCCTTCTCCTTCACTCACCCCAACCTTCAATCAACTAGTTTTATTTAAAACCATTTATCTGTAGAGAGTGAGGGTGGATTTCTCTCAGATGCTAATGAACAGTTCTTTCTGGCAAGGAAAGACCAACACAAACAACCCTTAGGTAGAGTTCCTGCTTCCTAATGAATAGTGCCCTTGGGCTCTGAGAGGCAGAGCCAGACAAATGGCTCTGTAAGGCCCCAAAGCTCAATATTGGCCTGAAATAGGCCCAGCCTCAGGCATCTGTGTCCATATTCAGCTCATTAAGTATCTTCTGTTGCTTATTGCTTTTTCCTTTTTCCATTTAAGAGGCCAGAAAGGCACTTTACATCCCTCCACACACGCCTGTAAGCAAATTTATTTCTTATTCCATATTTTGCCATCTCCTTACATTCCAACTTGTGCTCTATACTGTTTTTTTTAACCTATATAAAATTAAGTCTTTCTGTCTTGTCAACGACCCTGTTTTTGAGGTTCACTAGTTGACATGTACACAGCTGGGAGGTTACCATTTTTATTGTTTTCCACAGCCCACCACAGAGGGTCACAACCTTGTCAGGAATTTTTAGCTTTTATGTCCAAGCAGCCACAAGTCCAACACGAGTTTAATAAGGAAAGGTACACCTGAGCCCACATGATTGCAGAGAACTGGGAGGGGTTCATTTAAAAGACTGCCCATTTCTAAGTCACACATACATTACAGAACAAGCTCATGGAAGAGTAGCACAAAATCCAACTAGTGTACATTAGCAAAATTAGCTTAACTTGTAAAATGCCTTATTTTTCCACTATCATGAGCATGGGAACCATCAGAACCCAAGTCTTTGTTGCTAAGCAAATAATATTTTATTTTCAGCAAGATATTATTTCATGCTTTTACTTATTATTTATTTTTGCATCTACAGACATCATAATAAACAAGTCCGTGTTTTCATGTGCTGGAAATTTTTGTTCCTGTAATTGCAATTACTGAAAGATGCTTCAGGGTTAAGTTTTCTCAACAAGGCATTGCTACCCCCTAATTTACTCTGGATATCATGGCATTGAACTAAACATATGCTCAACGGCTATGTTTAAGTTTTGACTAAGATGTTTTGTTTAGGTAGGGAAAGGTTATTCTTTGAAAACATTATTTTGAAGAAATACTTGGCAACTGAAAGCAAAATATAGGAGACAATTAAAGAAGAAAACAGGGGTTCAATGTGGGCATTTTCCCACCTAACCAAGTTAGAACAATATTAAGTATAATAGAGAAAATTTGAGGACCAGAAAGAGAAAGGTTGAAGAGTTCTCTTAGTGAAAAATCATTGTGAAAGAATGAGGAAATGGAAAATAAGCCATTTCACACAGTTTTTCTCTCTCATTCTGTATTAGTTCAACATTTATCAGTACTTGTGATGACTCAGCTAGGAGCTTTCTTTGTTCACTCATTAAGTGAGGCTTTATTGAACAGTGAAGGTTAGACAACCAGAGAATGTGAAGAGGAAGAACAACAGATGGTCCTTCTACCCTCAAAGAGCCTGTCTTTGATCTTCCTAAAGAAGAAAATAGACTTTAGTAGGATGATACAATTAGAAAGGCCAGTTCTGAAGATGTAGGTAACTTATACTAAAAATGCAGAGAGCCCAGCTATTGAGAGAAAAGCTCTGAACTGAGTTTGGCTTTTTGCCGGCCTTGGGGGAGGGGTGATAATTACAATCCTACTGTAATTATTTTGTCTTTGAAAAGTTTGCTTAAAGTTATCTTTAAGAACACGTGTTTTCAGGAAACTAACAGAGTGAGACTCTGTCTAACCTTCCCCCCCAAAAAAGAACACTTGTATGATTATCTAATCTAATCTGATTTTTCTAAATAGGTCTGTTTTCACTTTAATTTTGTTTGTGTTTGAGACAGAGTCTCATTCTGTTGCCCTGGGATAGAGTGCCCTGGCATCATTGTAGCTCAGAGCAATCAAACTTCTGGGCTCAAGCGACCCTCATGCCTCAGCCTGTACATGGCACCCTCTACAATGCCTGCCTTGTTTTTTTATTTTTGTAGAGATGGGGTCTCTCTCTTGCTCAGACTGGTCTCGAACTCCTGAGCTCAAGCAATTTACCTTCCTCAGCCTCTCAGAGTGCTAGGATTACAGGCCTGGGCCACCATGCCTGGCCACTTTGAAATTTTTTTTTTCTTTTTGCTGTTTGTTTGGCCGGGGCTGGGTTTGAACCCACTGCCTCCAGTATATGGGGCCAGCGCCCTACTCCTTTGATCCACAGGCACCGCCCCACTTTGAAATTTTTTTGAAGTGTGAAGTATTCCTGATCATGTAAAGAGGGCCAAAAGACAGGATTGAACCCTTCCTGACTGCTACCATTTGGGAAACAGCAGTCAGGATGGCAGAGGTTGGGGGTGTTGAAACTGCAAAACTAAATAATGAAGCGTTAACAAATGTGAAATAGTGCCCAACAGTGTGTCACTAAATAAAATCAATATTATTTCCTCACAGAAAAGGTACTGCTATACACTTTTCTTTTCAGGATGGTTAAAAGTACTGTTTGCAGAGCTGCCTGGATTTTTGTCTTCGAATTGTTACTTTCCTCTTTTGTAACTCAGGTTTCACATCTGACATGTAATAAAGGAGATTTGCTCTGAAAATTAAAAGTCAAGGTGCACATGAGAATTTAGAAGGCTGCATGACACATGACAAATGTTTCGTAGCATTTATTAGTACCGCTGCTAAGGAAGATGGTGTTGCACTAATTTCTTCAATCAGTATATATTGGACGCCTGTGTATAAGTCACAGTTCAGATTTTTCAGGATGTATTGTTATTACATATTACATGTTATTCATTTAAATAAAATTGATTTGATACATAGAAAGCCAAAGGTGATATTTTATTATAGTTTTACACAAATAAATTTACAAAAATATTTTTGCCAGACTGAGAGATCATTTTATCCATTTAGGCCTATAAACTTTGGGGATAGAATGGTCACTTTGTAGGCTTTGGACTCAGCCTTGACCAATTTACTTGCTTTGCAATCTTGGAAAGACAAGATACTTAATAGTTCTAACTTCTTAATGGTTTCCTCATCTGGAAAATGGAGCTAAAGATGGTACATAATTCAGAGTTGTTGATTAAATGAAATGATTCTTAAGATATGTCTGGAAAAACTCAAAGGTTTTCCCACTTCATAAGGTCTATGGCCCTGTAAGTAAGTGTGATGACCTTTTTGTGGTGAATGATGAGTATACAGTGCCTTAAAGGATTGGATATCTAATTATGAGGAAAAGACTTGAACTAGACTAATAGAATTGATCAGAATATCCGTGTTAGAGTTCTGACATTAGTTCTGTCACTAGGTTTTTGAAAAGTCACTATACTTTTATTTTCTGCTCTTCACTTGCACCATAATGACAGAAAATGGAGTGATTTAGAAGGACTCTCAATTTTAAGATTTAATAATGATGTGAATTAAAGGGAGAATGAAGACATCATGCATAATCAGATAAGCATGTTATATAATTGATTTTCTTTGTTTTTATTTTAAGCATTCCAAAACCCTTCTTCTGAACTCTTATGCAGTTTGAAGACTTTTTATTTTTCTAGTTTTGGACTTCATTTTAAAAGACACCAAAAGGAACGGCAATCACATTCAAAAATGAGAATTATAAACATATCATCATACAGGTATTTGAAGCCTACTTGTATACAACAAAAACACAAAGATCTACAATGTTGTTCTGATTATATGTAAAATTTCTTTTCACTAGAGACCAGATAAAATCCCTTAAATGGGTAACGAATACAGGTTTGAGAACAGCAATCTTTGTCTGGGAGTTTTGGGTTTAGCCTGATGGAACCTAAGCTCCATTGATTAAAAAAAGAAACTGAATAAAAACCCTCAGACAACTACACAGGTGAGTTAATGAGGGGAGTCCAATTGTGGGAAGTTAGCCATTTGAAGAGGAGTTTCACATTTTTTTTTTTCTTATAAGGCTCCTGTGATATAATGGCCCAGACTTGCTGATAAAGGGAGCTAAGCTCCAAGAGATAACGGCCCCTCTTTATTTTCTTCTAGAGTAACGAGGAAAAGAGGTGTCTGCAGGATGTAGGGTAAGGGAACAAATCCTGGAGTGGAAAGACCCAGAAGCGATTCCTCCTTTTTGTGCTTGAACCCCGTAACACCCCCACACTCTATATGTGCACGTGACATACCATTGCAAGCTACAGCAAAGATTTTGAAAACCCAAACTACAGTTGGACACAGCCCACAGAGGATGAGACGGAGTTTACAGTCTGACCCTAATGGAGTTTCTTTTTTCCTAAAACATACACCTCAACATTCTCTCTAGGACCCAAGTCTAAACAACAAAATGTGCACAAGGGCCAAGATATGCTTCAAAATTCCCAAGACCAGAGAACCAAGAAAATGTGACTCATTTTCAAGGGAATGAGCAATCAAACAAATACCACCTGACATGATCAAGATGCTAGAGTTATTCAGCAAGTTTTAACGCAAGGATTATGATATGCTTTCTAACGTAAAGACAATATACTTAAAATGAATAGAAAGATAGGCACTCTTGTCAGAGAAACGGAAAGTATTGAAAAACATATAAATCTGGAAAGTAGGTAGAGAAAAAGACACATCATGTACAAGGGACTAGTGACTTGGATTTCTTATCACCCAACGTGAAGGTCAAAAGATGGCCAAATGGCATTTTTTAAGTACTGATCAAAAAAAAAAAAAAAAAAAAAAAAAATGTCAAATCAGAATTCCATATATAGAGGAAATATCCTTCAGAAATGAAGGCAAAATAAAGACATACTCAGATAGAGAGAAACTGAGAAACTTTGCCATGACCAGACCTGCTCTACAAATGCACCGAGGCAAGTTCTAAAGGCAGACAAGAAATAATTCAGAGAGGAAGGTGAGTTTTTTGTTTTGTGCTTTTCGTTTTGTTTTAGGAATAAAGGAATAATGACAACAAAAAATGGTAAATGTATGGGCAAATGCAGTAGAGTATATTGTTTGCTTACATTCTTTAATATATGCATGATTATAAAAGCAAAAATATTAAATTATTAATAGGGTAATAGATACGTATATTTGCACACAATATGTATGTAACATGCTTATGATATACACACATGTACAGTATAGGTAAAATACATTTTACTGAAATCTACATGTTAATAGATGGTATATGTATACACATGTATGTGTATAGATAAGAATAATATTTATTTCCTTATAAGTTAAGTTTGATAACTGGTATGTTTTGGGCCTTAATTATTAATATAATGAATGTCACTATTTAAAACACATATTTTGAATATCCTGGAATTCCCTATTTTCTAAGCATGCATAGAAGGGCATGAACTGGGAATAGAATATGGAGATTGAACCAGGAATTAAAACAATGCTAACCCTGCCTCTGTCATGTCAAAATGTATCTGCCCACAAGAAGAATATCTGCTAAGGTAAAACAAAACAAAACAAAAATCATTCAGTATTTTTACCTAGGATAGTGAATTTTCAATTCTGAAACAAAAAACACAGTACCAAGCTAAGGATCTTTATTTGTTTCTATGTAATTATACTTTCATACAGCTTTCACTTAAATCTTAGTTAAGACTTTATAGAGAAATACATATCAGTTATATATTCAACTGTGAATAAAATTCTGTCCAAAACAATAACACACACGTATTTATCCAAACTGCATATTTTTGTTTCATATGAAGGCTTAAAGGGGTAAACCAGAAAAAAAGAGAGATAAGTCTTGCCTCCTTGAGAACATAACATTTCTTGGTGTGTGTAGCAGAATGGGGACAATTATTGAGGAAAAGAAAAATATCAATTCTGACAAAGAATTGAGTAGGAAAGGTGAGTAGTTACAGATAGGACTTGAAGATTTGAACTTGGTAAATCAGGCAGGAAGGAAAAAGTTACATTTCATACAATAGAAAGCTGTTTATGGTGGTGAGTCCTCAGAGGAAGGAGCACTTCGAGGGAGAGGGGTGAACACAGCAAGTGCCTTTGTAGCAAGGAAACAGAAATTATGAGGACAGGGTTATTTATGATCTCTAACACTCCCAAAATGTTCAGGTATAAGATAGTGAGAAAAAAAACAAGGTTGATTCAGTTAAATAAATGGTTGTACAGGAACAAACACACCTGTATGTTTGTTACACATTTGTGTGCACATTGACATGACGGAGGTTTTCCATTCATGCAATACTCACTCCATGTTAACGGGACACTCCACCGAGGCAAGTGTTAGAAATGTCATAAGTGTCAAATGGTGATTCTACCAGAAACCAAACCCTGATTTTTCAAGCAGGCAAAGCACACTTTTGTCACCAACACTGGGTGCTCTGTTTCTCTCCCCAGACTCATTCCCTGCCCTCCTAGCTGACCAGCTGAGGCTCCAAGTGTCATTTTCTCTCTGCTTTCTGGGAGATGGAAGGCTAATACCACAGCCACAATTCTCATTTTATCTTTTGCCCCACTCTTATCTTTCCCACTCCATATTTTCCACATAAATCTCCTCTGTAATTTGTAAATCTGGATTGTATTAGGTTTATATTCTCCTATAAATAACATTCTTACATAAATAGTTGCAAGGAAATAGGGTTCAATATTTAAATAACTACACACCCACTTGAATGATAAAATACAAATATAGTCTAGTGGGGGGGGAGAGAAAAGATGGAGGGGAGAAGAGGAAGAGGGAGCAGGGAGAAGGGAAAGTAAATGGCAGGATCTCACTTAATGTGCACCGTGTGAGGGTGCTCAGCACACGCACTGGGTGAAGGGCTCAACTACAACTTGAACTTGACCTCAGCATTGAAAATAATATAAGCTAAAAATGTGTACCCTCATATAAATTTGAAATAAAATAAAAATAAAATATGTACACATACACACAAAATCTTAGATTAAAATATCTATCTTTTAAAGACTCAAATATGATACATTCAAGAATCAGGTTTTAGAGGAACTTCTTTCTGTAAAATTTTGGAATTCTACCATAAAATGAGATGTGAAAGAATTCAGTTTGTAAATAAAAATTGCTGTTTTCCAAAAGGTAACTTATTTATTTTTAAAAAATGTTTTAGCGTGGTTCTCCTCCCCCCTTTGCTACCCTTGAGGTAAGCCCAGTTATCCAGAGTCCAGTGCCCTCCTGGGCATGTCACTTTGCTGGCCAGCATGTCCTCATTTTCTCATTTCTCATTTCTCTACAAGGGATATGGATAGGAGTATACAGTTACTTTAATGGTCAAAGGACACACATTCTTTATTTATCATCATTATTTTTATAATACAGACATAGTCTGCTTAAAGTTCAGATTAAACCAAAACTTGCCAAAATTTTAAAAGGCTTCACCTGGCAAGAAGGATTTGTTATTTAATTAAGGAGGCCATATGGTATATAGAAAAGAGTATGGCTGAGAGTTCAAAGGACATATTTGTATAATTACCCAGTCGTATAATAAGATCCAGCCACTTTTCTGTTGTACATGTCCACCGCCCATCTACACGTAAAAAGTCGTTCAACTAGACATTTTTAAGTGTCCTGCCTGTCCAGCCTTACATTTCTATGATATTGGATAGGAAAAAAAAATTCTATAAAGTCATTTAGCCATCTTTGAAGGATTAGTATAAGAAAAGGTAAACACTTCAGTTGGTGAAATATCTTTCACATAGATAAAGATTAGCCAGAAATGTTATGTTTGCTCTTTCTGGAGAAAAAAAAAAAAAAAAAAAAAAAAAAAAATATATATATATATGTGTGTGTGTGTGTGTGTGTGTGTGCTATTGTGGTTTAGAGTCTGAATTATAGTCCTTCTTGATTGCAGGGAATGAATTAGAATAGCTTCTAGAGTTTCAGAAACCAATAAAATTAAAAACAAAGTAAGTAAACAAAGGGTTGACTTTTTTTGGTTAAAGATATTAAAAAGTCAATAAAAATATTGTGACCACAGTTTTTTAAAAAATGAACATGTAGCATAAAAATGAAGGAGCACATTATCATAGGGCAAAGAATGGTAATTTATGCCAAATACTTTATTAAAGAACTCATTCATTTTTCTAATTTATTTCATTTGTCCATTAACTGTGAAAACATTATCTCGGAGCAGTACAGATCAGAGGATTGGCTTTTGAAAAACTGGAGGATTAGATGACCTCTCAGTTTCTGTCTCTTAATCCCATCATCCCCTTAAATCAGTTTAATTATCCTACAAAAATAGAACCAAAGCAGTGGCTTATGCAATTTCTTCTTGATTTGGGCATTTTCTCCGTCCCCGTCCCTTCCTTTAAATTTATTCTATTTGACTAAACATAGTCATTGGCTCACTATAAAGTTAATAATTTAGATATCCTTTGTTAAATATATTTCAAGATTCATGCCCATAAAAACAGGCAGAACTATTAGTTGTTATTGTTTCTTTTTGCTACAGATACTTGAGTGAAACATTTCCTTTTCAGCTTTTTCTGTTTCTGCTGTTATCCTTTCTTACAGTTTTCAGAATAGAGTATTTGCATAATAAGCACAAGCCACTGTTTCCTTTATTCTGTTGTTTCTCTAAAGTTTAGGAGAGGAAAGAGACAGAATACAAAAACTAAAAATCTCCTTGCCCATGTGTATGTTTATTTTGAATCCCCTTATAAACGTACGATGGCTACCACTTCCTTCTGCAAATGATCTTTAGGGACAGCCACTGTAATCAAAATCTTCTTGATGCTGAATTCCTAAATTCTGTGTTGCTCATCAGGCTTTATTCCAGGCCGAGATTGGATCATCTTTCCAAGGAGACCTGCTCTGTTAAGAAATCTGAGACCAGATGCACATGATAAACTAGAAGCTACTTACAGGTGTCTTAGCGGACACAGAAGCAAACGCGCTAGCACTTTGGAGCCAACACATATGGATAGTATGTGGATTATGCTGTGCACAAAGAGGATACCTGATTATATAAAACACAAAAGTTCTATCATAGGCAAGCCCCATAAGACTTTAAAAAGACATTTATTTCTTGCTTGCAGCAAGTCCAGTCCACAGCTGGAGTAGGGGATAGAGGGATACAGAAAGACCAAACCATTTTCTTTAACACATGGCTCTGGAGGTTATTCTGGGAGATAAATCCAGCTGACCTGACCATTGTAGAGGTGGGATTTTTACATGGCTGAGGTCTATGTGCAGTGGACATCAATCAATACTTCCCATATTTTCATGACAGTATTCAGTCATGTGACCTTACCTAGATGCCTGGGGAGGACCTGGATATACCAGCCCCAGGGAAGGCCCCACTTCTCAATAGCAGCTCTCCATGAAGGGGCAGCTACTGTCCTCAGCAAGAGGTTTGCAGAAGCCCTTGCCAGATGCAACAATTAAAGCTGGAAAAGAACCAATTGAGGAGTTTGCCAAAACATTTGACACATGGAATTGTGCAAGTTCATTGACTTATAAAAAAACAAGTCTTACAAGAAAAATGTAAGGGATGAAGAAATTATCAAAAAAGAAATGCTAACATTCATTGGATAATTTTTCTAATTTCTACCAAATTTTCATTGCCCACTCCAATTCATAAGAAAAGGCAATAAAAATATTAAGTATCATATGTCCAGTTTTACTAGGCTCATATTCTAGACTGAAGGTTCTTATCCCTTAAGGACAAATATGTCCTGTCCTCCAGGTTGCCCTGTGCTTTTTAAGGCCCAACATTTCCTCACAAATTGGTAAGACCCAGACCCTCTCTACATATCAGTATATAGAAGATCATCTACAATTTTTTCACTTAATAATTTTCTTGACTTTGGGTGCCATGAAAATGATATGTATTCAGTAAAATCCTACACTTTGGTTTCTTTCTTTTTTTTTTAAGCAGGAACTCAACTTTATTGTGTCAAGCAGTCGCTTATATAGAGCGTGGGGAAGGAGCGGGGGAAAGAAGGTGGGGGATGAGGTGCGTGACAGGGTCGGGCCAGTGGCATGGTACCACGTTGGCTGTATCTAGGTAGAGGCAGTTTCAGGCTGGGCCTTGCTGAGTCATTGCTACGTGGAAGTAGCTCGATGGATCTACTTCTAGTCAGGCTCTGGAAGTTGCACTAGGCCTCAGGCACATAGCAGGGCCCAACAATTCCCTCTTTTGTTTTTTGTAAGGTGGATAAACATAGCCCCTGTCTTAGGTTGCCTGCTCTTGCAGTTTCAGTCATGGGGATACAAACATCAATGGTTTGGTCCCTGTCTTAGGTTGACTAAACGCAGAGTGATCTTACCCGTCATTGGGTACTATGTATGTAATCCACCGTGCAGCCTCTCCATATCCTGTCTTAGGTTGTTCCAGCTTTGGGAGTCTTACCCGTCATTGGTCACTCAGTGGGGAAAAGATTCCCTATTCAACAAATGGTGCTGGGTAAACTGGCTGGCAACCTGTAAAAGATTGAAAATAGACCCACACCTTTCACCATTAACTAAGATAGACTCTCACTGGATAAAAGATTTAAACCTAAGACATGAAACTATAAAAATACTTGAAGAAAGTGCAGGGAAAACTCTTGAAGGAATCAGCCTGGGTGAATATTTTATGAGGA